>PVKM010046396.1:0-11712 GCA_004027735.1 Carollia perspicillata
GCTTTGAAAAACATGAAAGAAGTCATGATAGAAAATCTGTGAGTGTAAGGAATATGGTGAAACCTTTAGTTTTTCGCCGTCCCTTCAGATACATGAGAGAACGCCCATGGAGAGAAACTGAATCCACGCGAACAACGTGGAAGTGTATAGAGGCCATCAAACTTTCAAACACGTGAAAGGACGCACACAGGAGACAAACCGTGCAAATGTAAAAAATGTGGCAAAGTTGCCTCAGTTTTCTCTGAACACATGCAAGAACTCACAGTGCAGTGAGTGTGAATTCACTGTGCATGTACACAGCGTGGTGAAACCTCCATGTGCCGGAGTGCCTGACAATCATGCCAAAGAACTCACGCAGGCGAGACACTCTGTAATGGAAGCGACGTGCCGAAACTTTGAGTTCCACCAGGTTTCCAAAAACGTGGAAGAAGTCACGCTGGAGAGAAGCCCTGTGTGTGTAAGGAGTGTGGAAAAGCCTTCACCTGTTGTCATCACATTTGAAGAGATGAAAGAAAACTCCCTGGAGAGAAGCCCTGCAAAAATAAGGCATGTGGGAAAGCCTTCAGGTGTTAGCAAAGGTTTCAAACGCAGGAGGAACCCCCAGGCAGAAACTGTGTGAATGTGAGCTGCATGGGACAGCCCGAAGACATTACAGCACTGTGCAAAGACTCGGCGGGACTCACACTGGAGAGGAGCCCCGTGGAGGTGAGTGATGTGGCGAAGCCAGCAGAGATCGCAGCTCCTTGAAAACACAGCTCAAGCTGGAGAGAGAATCCTTACGTCCCCCGCGTATGTGAGCGGTGTAGTGAAGTATTCAGTTGTCTCAGTTCTCTCCAAAAACATGAAAGAAATCACACTGGAGAGAATCCTATGAATGTAAAAAATGTAGTGAAGCAGCTAGGTACCCCAGAGAGCTTCAAAACCATGAAAGAAATCTCACTGGAGACCAAGTGTTTGAATGCGAACACTGGTAAAGCCTACTGAGATCCCAGTTCCTTACAAACACAGGGAAGGACTCATTGGAGAGGAACACTGTGAACATGAGGAATGTGCAAAAGCCTTCATGTATCACACAGATTTTTGAAGACGTGTAACAATGTCTTCTGGAGGGAAGCCTTACAGAATTGCAGAATTTGGGAAAGACTTCAGTTACCCTACTTCCTTTCCAACACATGAAAGGACTCACTGGGTAAAACCTCATGAATGTAAACAGTGTGAGAAAGACTTAATTTGGCACACACCATTATTTGCAAAGACGCCCATGGAAAAGAAATAGAAATGTAAGTAACAGGAGAAAGCCTGACAGAAATTAAACCATGTGCAATGTGACAGAGAATGTTCAATATGGAAGTTCTTATTAATGCTGTAAATGTATTGCGTGCATTGAATCTCTGTGTAGAAGTACATCACTGGGCTGGGAAATTCTACTAATTTCAGAAGTGACTGTTCACGCGAGATAATTCAGAGTTTTCTTTCAACAGTAGTACGTAGATTAATAGGTAGTGCTTTTCCCTTAAAATACTTAATAATATTTTCTCTCTACTTTGAAGCCAGTTAGATTTATAGGTGAATTGAAGTGTATTTTTATATGCAGTTAGGTTAGGTATCTCTTTATAATGCTCCATTTGTTCTGTGTTAAGGGGCCATTGAAAAAGGACTGTTTGGTATTTGGGTTTTCCTAGTGACCTTGTGACGGTCCTTTATACCCCTAGTCTGTTATGTATATTCTACCTTTCCCTCTGACAGAGCTCCTTTTTGGGGGGATTGGGAATAGGAGCCTTTTTCTGTTTCCCATACTAATAAATAATTGGAATAAATTCTATGTATGGCAAGTTTATGAAAGGATATAGTTTAGTGCAAAACAATTTAATTTTTGGTCCTTTGCTTTTTGTCTTCTTCTTCTTCTTCTTCTTCTTCTTTTTTGCTGATATTTTGTGAACACATTTTGATTTAAGGTGAGGGATCTGTGATAAGTCAACAAAATCTAGAGTTGGAGACATTCTCCCCTGGGGATAATGTTAGGAACTTGATTTTCCAACATCCACCTTCATTGTGCTTCCAGGTTAGAATTTATGAATAGCCACACTTGCATGAGATTGGAAGGCAAAGATGGTGAAGGCATTAGTCAGATTTTGTAGCCATCATACAATACAGACAGACAGACACACATAGTGGCTATGGGAACTCCATCTTCCAACCTGTAATCTGTATTCTTTGACCTTCCAATCGAAACCACCACCAAGTATCTGCTGTTGTCGCTTTACATTGGTTTCTTCACAAGATCCACGTCAAAGACCCATCAGAGTTTGGATTTTCCTGCAAGCCCTCTTGTGTCCACCAGGAACCTGATTCAGACTTTTATGCTCATATCTGAATCCTCTGTTCTCTAGAGTGTATCTCATAAGGTCTAATTTTAATAGGAAACATCTTATGCACTTAGCAGTGCCTGTGAGTGTGCTTTCCTGAGTGGCCACGCCGTCCACAGTGGTGCAGTGAGAGGGGAGGCCCGGGAGTTTGTTTCTCCGCTGCAGGTGCAGTGGCTGCCTTGACCTAGACCTTCCTTCTGTAGGGAAGACAGCGGGTGTTTCCTGTTACTTGCAGCTGAATGTGATCCCTCATTTTGTGTTTGATTATGTTTGATCATAATTGAAAGTATGTGGGGTATTTTTTGTTGTTGACCAAATGAACATGTCTTAAGCTGTTTCATAAAAAAATTTTATTAACTGTTTCTAAGCTGTTGTATGCCAACAAATACTGTTTTTCATTTCCTGAGAAAAATGTTGAAATATTCCATTATAATTATGGATTTTCAAATAAACTTTGAAAATTATCTTTATTAAAAAAAAACATTTACTCAGTGACAAGCCAAAGACAAGCAGTTTTCCCCAAGGGGCCATGGACATGATCAGATACTTAGTATCATGATACCAGTAGTGCTACCCTCCCATTCTCCCTGTTTTCACCAAGAAACTTCTGTTCCTTTTCATGACAAGGAAGAGGGGTCCTGCAAAACAATAGCTGCTGGGGAGGGAAGCTAGGAGTTAGCCACTCTCAGCTGACCGGTTAGAATCCCCTACTGCCAGTAAGGGGGGTTTGAGTTCGAGGTACCGTGTTCCACCCAAACACTAGCTAAAGCTTTGGGAAAGGAATGTTGTCAGCCCTGCTAGAAGTGGTTGCTATGCACCTTGAGCCTAAAACTTGATTTGCTCCAGCATGTGTTCCATTTCTAATTTCCTCTGAGCACTGCTGGGCCTGTGAAGCCTGGCTCTCAAACTGGTGAATGGGGCGCCAAACATGGCATGGCGTCTCGGTTATATTCCTGTCACTTACCGCATCCTTCCACTGGCCGGCTCATCTCCCTGGTGAAGTGCAGGGAGCCACTTGAATGCACGTCTTGAGACCTAGAAAATGTGGCAGCAGAGGTTCAGCAGTGCCAACTCAACCCGAACTTTCAGTTTGCAAGTTGAGAGTTTTAAAAAGTAATTCTGTTTTTTTAAATTGGAATTCAGAGTATTTTTTCCATTAGAAAAACATTGTTTTCTAAAGCTGGGAAATACTGAACTAGAGGCCAGTGAGTGTTTTAACGATAGTAACACGTTCCTCTGATATCACACTCTCCTACCCTACAGAGCTCAGGAACCCTTGAAGGTTCTGCTTGATTGCAGTGTTCTTTATAATGTTTGAATCACTTTAGAGTATTCCTTTTGTGAAGTGTTTATGTGCCTGCTTTGAACTAGGCCCCGTGGGGTTAAAAAAGAAGGTCCCTGGTCTCAAGGAACTTATTTTTTAAAAGTTAGATAAGGTGCATTTAAATCCCTAACCTGAGGCAGAACGTGGTGTGTGCTACGAAGCAGGCACAATCAAAGTGCAGGATCCCAGACCAAAGAGGTTATTTCTCGTGGTGGGTGGAAGTGGTGAGAGGGGATGAGGGGTGCTTTCAGTAGGACTGTTTGTAGTTAGAGCGCATGTCGAGGGCTGGGCAGACATCGAACGGTTCTATTCGATCCTCTCCGTTTACTAAGGCACCCTTTCTTTCAGTAAGACTACGGAAGTGTTTTGGTGCTTAATGAATTAGTTTTCACTCATCCGGAGTGCCTCATTTCTCGATTATTTTGGGTAACTTGTCTTTGTAATTAACGTATTAAATAATAAGGAAGGTATAGTGGAGAAGGGCTTTTAGGAAAGCCCTCAAAAATAATTTGGGGTCCTAGTGCATGTCTCAAGGGGTGGTGAATAGAAAGTCAGAATGATCACGGAAGGCATGTGTTTCTATACACGGTTTATAATTTGGGGGAAGATGGAGCTCTAAGTGATGACGGTGAGGCCTTCGTGGCAAAGGAGGAGTGTGCCAGGCAGGAGGCCCCTTGAACTCTCACCATCTCATTTCTGAATGTGTCTCAGGGAGGGTTGGCAGTGAGGGCAGGAGAGCGCTGTGGGCTGGGGCCGTAATAAGCGGGAGGGAGCCAGCTCCTCCTCATTCTCCCTTACTCTAGCTAAGCAAGAGGGGTTTACAGTAAGGCTGCGAAGCCCTGCCCAGTATTTCTCTTCCTGCGCCTAAGCCTCGGTGTGCCTTGTTTCTAGGCTTGTCCTGCCTCAAAGCTGTGTCTCCTTACCACAGAGCAGATTCTCTCTCGCTGACGTGTGCCCCTCTGAGTGAATCCTCTCTCCTTTAGCAGTACCATTTCCTGCCATGGTACGTTAGCTACGCTAGACCATTGCACAGTTTGCCAGTTTTGCAAATAGTTGTTATGCCTGAAATCTGGCAATTTGTCCTTTCCCCCGTTAAGGCTCTATTTTCCTTTCCTTTCTTTTCCTCCCTCCCTCCCTTTCTCCTTCCATCCCTCTCTTCCTCCCCTTCCTTCTCACCTGAGGATATGCTGATTGATTTCAGTGAGAGTGAGAGAGCAGGGAAAGAGAGAAAAAGAGAGAGAACCTGAGAGAAACAGAGATTGGTTGCCTGTCGTACATGCCCTGACTGGGGATGGGGAATTGAACCTGAAACCTGTGTATGTGCCCTGATCAGGGATTGAACCCACAACCTTTTCAGTTCATGAGATGATGCTCCAACCAACTGAGCCACCTGGCCAGAGCAAGGTTCTATTTTTGGTCTTCTATTCGCCCCATTAGTTCAGTACTTAATTTTTCAGGATTTTCCATGTCACCTGTATACGTTGTGCTAAAATGGGGCTAGCTCAGAATTCCGATCTCCTTGGGAATCATCATGTATGGGTTTGCAAGACAGTGTTTTACTTCTGTGTCCTGGTCATGCCAACAGCATTTTAAATCCAAAATATTTGGCAAAGCTGTATGGCCATTTTACCATGCAGGTGTCTAAATCAGCACTAAGAACACAAATTCAGTTTCTCACCAATAGTGCACTTACTGTGTGCCTAGCATGTGTCCGGTACTGTGCTAGACACCATTGGGGGGAGTAAGTTAGACGTGGTCTCTCTGGCCTCATGCCACTTACTGTCTGGTGGCCCCACGGCCAGGGGCCATGATAGATTCATAGCCTAGCTGTCATCCAGGGGGCAGAAAGGCTTGGCCTCTGGTCTTGCTTTTGCCTTTTATCCATTACATGACCTCATGCATTTGCCTCTATTTTCTGTCAACTGGAATAAGACACCTTTCAAAAAGATTTATACAAGTTTTATAATACTGAAACGACACTACATAGAAAGAGCTTTGAAAAGGTCTAGTTACTATAGATGCAAATGTAAGTGGGGGTAATCAGCCCTGTCTTGTTTAATTGGAATAGCTAATGGGGGTTTCTAGTACTTCATGGCTTCAGAGAATGCCATGTAGCTTCAGAGAATCACCAAATGAAATGCTTGGCCTAAATATTTTAATTTTCACTAGTTCTAATGTTTACTAATAAATAAGACAACCTGCTGTTTTGGGGTGGCTTGGTTAATATAGGCTACTTAGTCATCCCTAAAGAACTGTAGATTTAATACATATTGGCATTATTTCAGAAAACAGTGCTTCTAGATATTTATTTTATAACCAGAAATTTATTACTACAATAGTGGATATATGATAATACTAATAATCTAATATGTACCTGGAATTATAGTGCAATAAGACAAAAAAATTATCTGAACCATAATTAAAATAAAGAATATCCTTTGTAAATAGTAGAAGATACCTTCAGTTTTTACAGATTTAGGTGCATAAGGAGCTTTGAATTTATTTCATGCTTCCCGTGTGGTTCTGACCATCTGTTATTTTATGGTCCCTCTCATGGGCATATCACTGAGGAACTAGGACCTTTCTTTGTAGATATTTTCTCTAGCAACCTAGACAAGACCCTTGAGTCTTTTTGAGCCTCAGTTTACTCATAAAATATGGCCTTTTCTTTACCACGCCCACTTCACAGGGTTGGTAAGACATTCAGATGAAGTATTGGAATGCATGTGTTTCCAGCTGCAAGGCGGTCCTCCTTCAGTCGGGAGTTGTAGTGGTCAGGTCATTCTGGCAAAGGCCCACCACAGCAGGGCTGTGTCTGGGTTTACAGCATAGCCCTTGTTCAAGTTTCCCAGTTCTTCCTCTTCATGACTCAGTGCCTTCCACATCCTTTTGTTTCATTCTCAATAGCATTTCCCTTCCTACCTGGCTGGCCATTGTCTAATATTGAGCTTCTGCTGTGTGTCAGGCATTTTGTAGGCTGCTGGGGAGACAGAGGTGAGGGGCCAGACCCTGACTCTGGTGTGTCCTTTTGAGTAGTGTATGAGCTTAAGACTCCAACGTCAAATTCTCGCCTGAATTTTCAGCCTGCTGGCCTTCCTAAAGATTTCAGACTTGCGAGTCCCTAATCATTATGTGAGCCAATTCCTTAAAATGAGACTCTTAAATTTCATTTGTGTGTGCATACATGCATATACACACACCCACCTGCACACGTATATCCCACTGGCCCTGTTTTTCTGCAGAACCCTGGCTGATAGTACTCAGTAAATGCTCTCATACTCAATGCAGAACGAAGGAAAACAAATATGGAAAGCAAGCTGCTTAGGTGGTTTTCGCCATGTTGAGTTTGCAGTGCTGTGGAATCCACATGGAAATGCTTACTGGCGACCAAATGTAGCCCGGGGATGGGGAGCTCACGCGAGTGGTCTGGACTGCGGATACATAAGTTTTCAAGTCACCAGCGTGTAGCTGTCAATTGAAGCTGTTTTTTTGTGGATGATTTCAAACAGAGGATAGAGTATGTGAGGTAAGAGGAGGTATCCAGATGGACCCACAGGAAACACTAACATTAAGGGGAGAGGGGCAGGGAGAGAGGCCAATAGGAAACCAAGAAGGAGTAGACAGAGGAAGATCAGGAGAGAGTGGGTCTTAGAAATCAAGGCAGGAGAGAATCTCGGGAAGGAGAGAGTACAGCCATGAAACGGTTGAGAGAAATGTTGGTTTTTTATGCCCATTGACCTTAAGCTCCTAGGTGGTGGTGTGAGAGGTCACGATTTCAGTGCCATGGTACTTTCCAGAGGGTGGAATAGAGAACCAGGGTGATGAAGTGGAAATGTTTGCTGCTGCTATTTCTTGAAGGAGCTTCGTTCCGAAGTAGGATGAGGGGGGCTGGGGCCTCCTGAGGAAGGGATGATTTTTAGGATAAAAGGGACTACGTGACTCTAGCACATCAGAGGCTGAAGAGATGGGGCTGGGAGAAAGGAAGAAGGCAGAGATTCAAGGGAGAAAAAGGACGGTGATTGATCTAGGTGTCCTCCGTGGAGGGAGGGACGTGCTCAGGGGATGGCCAGTAACATGGCCAGAGGAGGGATGCCTTTTTCACTTGGCATGGAAAGAAGAAGGCTATTTGGGGAGAGAGCAATGTTTATAGAAAGAAGGGTTCTGGAAAATTTGCCATCACAAAAGCTTCTATTTTCTTTGCGAAGTGAACCTTTGGCAACAACTGATAGCCAAGAGGAGATGGTGCAGTCAGGTCTTTGAAGACAGAAGTGGGTATAAAATTACTGCTGTGGGGCTGGAAAGTGGAGGCTGATGATTGTTCTCATTGTCTGTGGAATGTAAGTTATACTCCCCAGTCTGATGTTTATAAAGTCCTCTGCAATCTGCCTTTAACCAATTCTGTTAGACTACCGATCTTCTTTGTTTCATTCCAGCACCCTTGTACTTCAGCCAAGAGACTGGAGGCTGTAGTGGGAACGCCGTTGGACCTCGAGTCCAGAGAGCTGTGGTCCAGTCTCGCCTCCTCCATTCCTAAGCTATAGGACCTCGGACATACCTTAACTTGTCTGTTTCTTTTTTTCATTTGTAAACTGTTTATAACAAAAACAACAAAATCGATGATGATGTTGGTTGTGACCGATGAGAAGATGTATTTTAAAGTACTTTGAAGGTGATAAGTATATAAATGGGGCTGGTGTCATCAGCCATGAGTAATCCTAGCTCTAGGCTTTCGTGTGAACTTTCTTCTTTACTGCTAGAGCCCTCCCTCTGCTCTCCAGAGATCTAAATCCAGCCTGTGGCACATAGAGAAATGCTAGCTTCTATAACTGATAAACACTGCTGAGATCTCTTTTATTTTTTAACCTTTTTTATTTTTAGTTTCTTCATAAAGTGAGGAGTTGAGTACAGAGGATCTCTAAGTTCCCTTTTATAATTTTTTTTTGTTTTTTTAATTACAGTTGACATACATTATTAGTTTCAGGTGTACACCCCAGTGATTATACATGACTTACTAAGTGATCGCCCGGGTAAACCTCACACCCATCTGATGCGCACACAGTTGCTGGAATATTATTGACTGTATTCCCTATGCCGTGCCCTACACCCCATGGCTGTTCTGTAACTACCCATTTTACTTACTAATCCTCTCACCTTTTTCACCCAACCCCCTCCTATACGGCAACTGTCAAGATGTTCTCTGTGAATATGTTTCTGTTCTGCGTGTTCATTTTGTTGTTTAGATTCAGTTGTTGATAGATATGTAATTATTGCCATTTTGTTGCTAATATTTTGATAGTTCTGTTTTTTTCTTCTTTTTAAAGAAGACCCTTTAACATTTCATGTAATACTGGTTGGTGTTGATGAACTCCTGTAGCTTTTCCTGCTGAAATCCCAGTGGCTTAACACAGCCGCGCACTTCAAATCCAGTCCGCAGCGGGGGTGGAAGGGATTCAGCTGGTGGATGCTGTGCCGTCTTCAATCCGTGGCTTCCCTGGTTGCCCTGGGTGTCGGTGTCCAGCCAGCAGAGTCGGGGAAGAGAAAGAGTGGAGAATTGTCTGAGAGGCTTTTACGCACCAAACCTAGGGTGGGAGCTGTTGACTAAGACCAAAGGAGAGACGGTTGAGAGGAGACACTCACCGGCTGGGAGGTGCATTTGGGGTGTGTGGGTTTTACTGGGCATAGCATGGTCGGGGAGGGACCTGAGGAGAGTGCGGCAGGACCTGTGCTGCCCTAGGACAGAGCAGAGAGGCCACTCCTCCTGCCTCGATAGACAGAGACCAGGAAGAGCTAAGGGGCTTAGGGCTGGTTTCCAGTGAAGGCAAGGGCTACAAATGTGGGAAAGAGGCCGTCGGGTCATGGGAGATAGGTGGATGAAAACTGGGGTGTTGACACTCCTCCTGAGATGAGCTTTCTAACATCTGGGGAACTGGACACTGTTTTATCTTTTCAAAGATAAGAAAACCGATGAGGTGGTGCCTTGACAAAGCCACACAACTAACAGGAGCAGAGAAATGAGTTAGGTCTTGAGTCTTTTGCTGTCAGCCCCTGCTGGTAAGAGCCTGGATATACCCCACCTGGAGAGCTGGAAAACCGGGACTCTGAAGTTGCTTTGAGGTGAATGAACCCCTGAGCACAGGGCGGAGGAAGAACTGTGGTGGCCGTTCCTTTATAAGTGACTCACCCTTTGGCAACTTTGGGTGGAGGAGGGAGGGCAAGGGAGGAGCATTCCAGGCAGAGGGAGCAGCCTGAGCAGAGCTCCTAAGGCAGAAATGCGCCTAAAGGGTTTGTGGGCTGAAAGAAGACCAGATTGGTCCCAGACCGGCAGGAGGGAGAGGTGCATGAGAGGTGCATGCTGGGGAGGGGAACAGGGCCCAGGTCACAGAAGAACATACAGGCCAAGGCAAGGAGTTAATTTTTCTAAGGGCAGCAGGAAACCGTTGTACATTTTGAGTAGGGGCTAAGATGGTCCCGTTTACAATTTGAAAAGACCACTCCTGTTACTGTATGGAGAATGGGTGGTGGAAGGGAGGCCAGGGTGTATACTGAATGTAGTGGTAAGGGAAGAGAAGGAATGCAAGAGGAGGAGTGAGTCTGGAGCTCAGAGCAGAGAGGTTCAGGTTAGCAAAGACAATTGGATCCTCTGTTTCCTATCAGCTCATTCCCTGTTCTTAGCCAAGCTTTCTGTGAGTAGCCTTATCCAGTCTGCTTCCTCAACCCAACTCTGTCATTGGCCACTTCTCTGGACCGTCTCAGGCAAAGGGCACCTGGGGCCCTTTATGGTTAGCCAAGTCTAGGCCTTTGGCCCTCGCCAGGCTTAACTGGCATCCAGTCATGTGAGCCCCTCCTGCCTTGAAATGCTCTCCTCCTTAGCCCTGTGTGTCTCTGCTTCCTTATCCTGTGGCCCTTTTGTGGTCTCCAAGTCCTCTGGCCAGCCCTGAAATGACAGCATCCCCAGGCTTCTAACCTTGGTCCTCCAGGGTTTCCTCTGTGCCTCTCGGAATAGAAAGAGCCCCTCCCTCCATCATCAAGCCAATTTCTACTTGCCTTTCCAGCTTCATTGTAGGCGCCCCCTCTTCCAGGAGGCTTTCTCTAACCCCTCAGACCAGGGTAAGCGCTGCTTCTCCTTTTCCATTTCTCCTGGAGCATAAAGTGGATTCGATAGGCAGTGCCCTGCTTACTTATTTGTCTCCCCAGTCTAATAGTACTCGAAGGATAGGGTTACAACAAAGTACCGGTGATCTAGGTCAAAGATTGCTTTCTCTAGTTCAGATGAAAGCCACACTTTATAATGAAGGTATCTACACCTGATTGTATGTCCTGTGGTAACCATTCATTTCTCACTGAGTCTGAGGGCTGTGAATTCTGGTATAATATCTCCTGCGAACAAAGGAATTCATTTAACTCAAAAGAATTAGTAATTGTCTCCATCTTGTGCAAGAAAAAAAAATCTGAGAATTTAAGAATATTAATTGCTTCAGAAAAGCTTCCAAAGACCTGTATTGCCTGGTAATTTGGTTCTCACCTCCCTTGCTCCGACCCTAAAACATATTACATGTTCCCCATTTTGTGATCCCACAGTTCTGGGTTTGACGTTACAATTGGCTCCATGGTGATGAGCACTAATGTTCTCCTGGGCTGAACTGTGATGGCCGTGGAAGGCGGCAGTAGGCTGAATGAAAGGTGGGCTTCTGCCTTCATGGCCCTCCCTCCTGCTAACCTGCTCAATGCGTGCGTGAACAAAGAGCTGGGTACCCACACTGAGGTGTGCAAGTCACACATTTGGGACTGTAGTGAGGTTCCGGGTGATTAATGCCACTAGACTCTCATGTTTCTCTTTCAGATGTCTTTCTCTGCCCTTTTGAATTCTTTATTTTTGTCTTTCTCTCAGTTCCAAACCCACTTTATCTTTTTTGGCAGGTGGAACAAAGAAAATAAAATGTTGAATTACTTTCTTCCAAGTGGCTTGATTTTTAGAATCTTTCTTGATTTTTTTTTCAGTGTTTAGTTTTCTGAGCTTAGCAG
>PVKM010046397.1:0-11714 GCA_004027735.1 Carollia perspicillata
AGATAATATTCAAAATAAAGTGTGCAGTACTAAATCAAGAAAGAAGGGAAGAGAGGAAAAGGAATTGGAGTAAAACAGTAGTCAAAATTTAAAAAAATAATAATACCAAAAAGATTATTTAAAAAAAACAGCATTTAAAACGCACACACACAGAAAAAAAATAATAAATAAAAATAAAAAATAAAACCTGCACCTCTTGTTGGTTTCAAACTGGCCAAACAAGTTTTTCTGGTCTTGCTGGCTGCAGAAGGCTGAGGAGTGACTCGTATGGCTATTCTCCCTTCCTGACATTCACTCAGCCCGCCTTCCAAGCACTGTTCCAGCTGTCTGTCTGACTCCTTTCCCCAATATCTTCTATGTGGGAGTCCTGGTTTTCTTCAGAGCGCTTTTCCCCAGTGGCTATCACTAGATGCTGGGGTGTAGGGGCGCCCACTTGGCTAGGTTGGTGCAAAACGCTTCCCTTCCCAGTGAATTTGGGTCCGGTATCAGGGTCAGTGTGTGATGCGGCCTGTCTCTCAGCTCTCCTGAGCTGAGGCACACAGCTCCGTGATCCTTATTCCCCTTTCCGTGACCAAACTCTGCTTGTGTTGATCAAACCCTGGTCTGTCGGGGAGGGAGGGAGCAGGTAACCCAGCGACCCAGCTCTCTCCAACGGCTTTCGGCAGACCCTCAGCTTTCAAGCAGTCTGTGGAAGACCTAAGCGCCTGCTCTGAGCACTGGTCGATGGGCGGGCACTGGGCTGTCTCCAGGCGCTGGTCGCCGGGTCTTGGGCTACAAACTCGTCCTGTCCCCGCCATGGTTCCCGGGGCCTTACTGTCCTGAAATATTCGGTTTCTGGTTTTTCGGTGACCACTATAGCTTTGTGGACTCCTATTTTCAAGTACACTGTGGTACTGTTGTCTGTCTGCTCTCTTCCTCCATGGATTAACCAGTTTTTCCTCCTGTGTGTAGGGGGAAGTGAAATCTGCTCCCTCCTACTCAGTTGCCATCTTCTCTCCTCTGGACAGTTGTGTCTATTTTTAAAATTTTAATTTTTTTACTAATAATGATACACAATTTTCAACAGATATTAACAGTAATTCCATAATATTATCTGATATGCAGTCCATATTAATATTTCTCCAACTATCCAAAGAATATTTTTATGACAGATTTCAAAAGCAGTGTCCAATAATAATTTATTCATTGCATTTTTAAATTTTATCTCACCCCCATTTTTATGATATTGGTTGTAGATGATTGTTGGTTCACAAACTGGTACCCACATGCTGATGGCAACAAGAGACCAAAACAAGAGGCTAACTACACCAGATTGGTAGGTGACAAGTTTAATATTCAAGGGAACTTACTTAAGAGGCTTTTATTAGCCACAAGACAAGTAGATCTCTACACTCTCCTGTCAGAAACTTATGAAATTATATAGAGACCTTAACTGGGTTCAGTGATGTATCCTATCCAGGTAGTCTCAATAACACATTAAGGTTATGTCCTTAAACAAATTTCTAATATAGGAACTGGGGACATGATATAAATTCCAAGAACAGGAGTGGTTTGAGAAGTGTCTTATTGTCAAGGTCCAGCTCATGGGGCAACCTTCAGACATACGCTCTTGATAAGTTCTCTAACAAACATCCTAGGATCACTGTCTATAGAACTTCCTTCATGCTTGCTTTGTCCAACTGCTTCTTCATGGCGTAATTTAATTTGTCTTTTTCCAGTCTGTGATGTAGAGTAAGAATTAGATCTAGAAAATTAAGTGACACTGTGTACTTCCTGTTTCATGATATGAAGAAGTTCATAATTCTAGATTTTCCCACTATTAGTGGATAGTAAGTTCAATCACTTGTTTCAGGAAGGGGATTATCAGTTTCTCTATTGTGAAAAATACATTTACTTTTAGTCATAATTTGTAAGAAATCTGTGGGATAACACTTTGATTATTGCTATGTAAATATTCTGTTCCCTAGTAGTTTTCATCTCATAGTCTTAGTATCTATTGATGATCCTTCCTGAATCATATATTACATTGAAGATTGCAACGTGGTGTTTTTATAATTTATCATCCCTTTTATTGTTTATTTTATTGTTTTCATAAATTACTTTATTGTTGTTCAGCTACAGTTGTCTGCATTTTCTCCCCACTACTCACCCCCACCTCAGCCAAACCCACCTCCCTCCCCTGCTTCCACCCTCCCCCCTCGTTTTGTCCATGTGTCCTTTATAGTAGTTCCTGAAAACCCTTCTGCCCACAGTCCTCTCCCCCATCCCCTATGGCTATTAGATTGTTCCTACTTTCAAAGTCTCTGGTTATATTTTGTTTGCTTTTTTTCTTTTGTTGATTATGTTCCAGTTAAAGGTGAGATCATATCTTATCCCCTTTAAACTTAGTAGCTGGCATACTTTTCTTAGAAAAAGTTTCTTGCTCTGTCTTCATATTATCATGGACTCACAGATTTTTATTTATTCTTTTGTTAAAATAAGTTACTGTGATTTAAACTTTTTGACTCTCAAATTGTCCCACATTTTGCCAATAAAGGCCCTTTCAAACCAGCTTCTATATCTTTTTGACATGATCCCATTAGTCTTTGAGCATTTTTCTAGTTTTCTAGTACACTAAGATGTTCTTAGCCTAACTTTTCAATTTCCTACCCCAGATCTAGAAGCTCCCATCTGTAGAAAGGGAATTCCAAAATGAAGGAATGTTAAGTTTAAAAACCTGAAGGAGAACTATGATAACCATGTGAGAAAAGTAGAAAGAACAGTATGACTGGAATAGTTAGTGAGGAGATGGGGTAAGAGGTGAAGTCATATCTTATAGGCTCTTGTAGTTTAAAGTAAAGGTTTCAGATTTAACATTCAGTGAATAGGAATCCATTATAATATTTTAAATTCAATATTTTGAATTTTAATTCCCAACCCATAGATTTACTTAGCTTGTGTTTGAGTTTTATATAAAGTGAATGAACATTATGCAGTTATATTGGGTTTTTGCCCAATATTATATTTATGTAAGTGATTCATCAGTCTCATTGCACATAGTAGTAGTTCATTAATGTTTTCTCACTATATTTTGTATAAGTATAATTAATTTATCTATCTATTCTACTGATGGATATCTGAGCTGTTTCCTCAATTTTGCTATTACAAATAATGTTCTTATGAACGTTTTTACTGTGATCATTCTTCTACATGATTTTTGATGTATATAGGCATATACTCCTTTAGGTATAAATCTAGGAGTAAAAGTATTGGATTATAGAATATGTGGTAGGTAGTGAAAGCTTTCAGTTTTCAAAAATGATTGTATAAATTTACAGTAGTAGCAGCAGCAATATATAAAGGTTATAATTGTTCTACATCCTCACAGTTCTTGGTATTTTCATTCTTCTTCATTTAAGCCATTTTCTAAGTGCACAGTTGTATCTCATTGTGGTTTTAATTTGCATTTTTGGATAACTAATAAGATTGATCACCTTTTCACATATCTGCAGGAAAAAAAGCAGAATGTATGCACTTACTTTCATAAATTACCTCATGTACAACTAGAGATGTATTTCACAAGTTAACTTTTATTCTATTCATTATTTAGTTTGGAATATTATATCATTTCAATTGTAATTGCTTTTTTGACTCATTGTCTAGTTAAACTTATGTTGCTAAATTTCAAAACACAAGGACATTTTATGGTTGTCTTTTTTACTTTAACATATTCTGAATGTTTTCATTCCTTTGAAATTTATTCTATGGTCCAATATATGGTAAATTTTGATATCTGTTTTGTGCATTTTTGTAAGTAATGCACAATCTACCATTGTTGGGGTTAATCTTCTATATATGTCAAATTAGAACAAGCAGGAAAGAAAAGAACAATGACTCTAGAAAATGTGTACATGCACAAGTTTGACCTATTTGGAATGTATGGAAAAACAAAAAAAAAATTCCTGATAACAATAACACAAAAGTTGAAATTAACAACAAAAACGAAAAGAAAAAGTATAACCTCTAAAGTAAAATATAAATCTTTCCTAAACAACTGATATAAAAGGTAAAAATTATGTCCAAAAGTACAATTATATAAATGCTACTAATAAAAAAATTAAGGCATTACTCAGAGAAGAAAATCTTAGCCCTAGACACTTAAATTCATAAAAAATAAAAATACATTGACCACACTCAATAGGTTAGGAAAAGATCCGAAAATTAAATCTAATGGAAGCAGAAAGGAAATGAAGCCAAAGCAGAAATTGTTGATATAGAAAACAAAACTGCTATATTTAACACATAAATCAAAGAACTTATTCCCTGAAAAAGTCAATAAAATGAATACTATTGTATCAGGATAAACTAAACTTAGACTTTAGTTATAAGCAACCCCTAAATCCTAGTGGCTTATCACACAATTTTTATTTATCATGCTCACAAAGTCCAGTGTAGGTTAGAAGTCCCTCTAAGGCAAGTGTTTTTTCCTTGTGGTAATTCAGCATTTCAGGCTGGGGTTCTGTCCTCTGAACACATGCCCTCTGTGCTTACTGTGAGCAAGAAAGAGAATCTGGAGGCTCTCACAGAAGATTTTTTTTAGCCTCAGCCTGGTATGTCTCAATGACTTAAGGAAGATAGGTTTTATTCCCCTTAAATGGAAACACATGACTCCAAGTCTAATAACCTAAGAAGGTGAGGAGCCAATGCATCTTGGGTAAAAGAAACATTCTCTAGCATGTCCATTTTATTTGTTCAGTAAGTCACATGGCTTGGAAATACAAAAATATTCATTTTCTAACACTAGTGTTTACTAGAAAACAATTAGAAGTAAAACTACTGGGCTGTAGGTTATGCATCTTCAACTTTTCTAACCATCTCAAAATTACCTCCAAAATTAATGTTATCAATTTAAACTTCCACTAGGAATATGTTCAATTTACTGTTTCTCCACATCCTCATCAAGAAATAATATTAACAGTTATCCTTTTTGCCAACCCTATAGCTGTGACATGATGTCTCATTGTTGTCTACATATTTATTTTCCTAATTTCTAGCAAGATGGAGGTTTTTTAATGCATTAGCTATTTGAATTTCCTCATCTTTTGTTTGTTCATGTTCTGTGCCCATTTAGCTATTGAATTGTGTTATTTAATGATTTTTAGGCATTATATACATTCTGGAAGCTAATACTTTCCTATTTCCATCCAATGCAAATATCTTATCCTAGTCTGTATCTTGTCTCTAATCCTTTCATTCTTCTAATGATGTCTGGTTGTCTAAATTTTTTTGAATGTTTATTTTGTCAAAATGTATCACCGCTTTGTTCTTTAAAGTGTTTTTGTTCCTAGTTTTTAAAATTTCAATTCCAAGGTTACATTTATATGCTCCTAGAGATAATTTTGAAATTGTAGTTTGTTTTTCACATTTAGTTTTTAATTCCACTAGGAACTTAATTTTAAATAATAGTATACAGTTTTCATCATATTTGGTTGCTATTTTTATATTGATAACTATGACAAAAGAATTTGAAATCATGACTCATTAAGAAAATGCAGTATCACAGCCCACCAAGGTCAAGGATATTAAACAATAGCTAAGAGCAATGTGATGTTACAGGCATTAGATGGTTCTGAGATGAACAATGCAGAGGACAGTGAGCTTAGATAATTATCCCTAAATTGCATTAAAATCCTACAGGGTAACAATGAGAAAATTAAGCCATTTTCAAAATAAACACTAAATATGAGAACCAGAGGTCCTCTTTTGTACCATACACATATGACAGTTGAGGAAATATTTATGGATCTGATAGTGAAGGTTGGTTCATACTCAGTGAAGGTAAGTCTGTTACACTAAACTAAAGGCCCTAGTTGGGAAAATCTGAAATCCTAACAAGTGAGATGTAGACTTCTGAGTGGATATTCCCCAGGATTACAGCTAGGTTGACTTCCCTAAGCCTGCAGGAGCCTTGAAGTGGTGGCTAAGTCCACCTTATTAAAAAGGTGGCAATTCCATTATGGGAAGACACCCCAGAAGCCTCTCCCATGTAGGGCAAATTGTATTACCCTCAGAAGCTTCCCATACCTCCTCTCCTGAGTGCTAGACCAAAAACTAAGGTTAAATTCCAACATACTGGTTGGGGTCATGCTATACCTAATAAGGGACTAAAAAGATTGCACCCCAAACAAGCTGCAAGGACTAGCTAACATTTACTGGCAGGAGCCAGAGGACTACTGATGGGATTGATTTCTGAGGGTGCTTGATCAAGTGGGTCAGAATACAATACCAGACAAGCAAGGGTTCACTGATTTTTTACCACTCTCTCAGAACAAAGGAAATAATACCTGGGTAAAAATTCAGAGGGTGGGGCAAAGTTGCTACTCATATGTCTTTTATAAGCTCAAGTAATAATCCCAAGAGAAAGCTAAACAAAGTGGAAATACATAAATTGCAATGGCAGAGTAGATGATGGAATGAAAAGAGTCAAGAAAAATGGACATGCTGGAATGAATATGTTATATGAAGCCAGAAGATCCACCAGTAGTTTACCTATATTTTATGGAAAGGCCAAGTGGATATAGTATTCACCAACACCATCAGGTGTGAACTGTTGGGAAGAGTACCAGCTATACTAACAAGTTCGGTGGTGGCTATCCTCTGTAGCCTAGGACTAATGTTAAGAGAAATGGTCACATAGTTTGGCTCATTGACAGCATTGGGGATGATGGACACAGACCACGCAAGAACATAGGCCTATTTAGGCTGTTCATTTGTTTTTTTGCTCTTGCTATTTCTCTCCCTTTATCCCTCCATTCAAGCTACTTAGTCTCCCCATCTGTAACTAGATCAAATTCAACATTAGCAGTGCTTATTCTGTGGTGATACTGGAAAGGTGGCCAATTCCATTATAGACATAGCTGGCAGCTCTTTGTCTTCCAATGCCCGGGCCTGCTGTTTCATGTGCTGAATCCCAAGTTATAAACTGGCAGAAGCAATTTTCAACCTCCTTTCTGGAGTAATGGTTTCAGGGAGGGCCTTTGATTCTGACCACCTACTTAAGTGGAGATCTTAATCCCCTGTTGGTTCTGTTTGCTAAAAATCTGATTATCTCTGGTTTTAGCCCTAGCTTATGACTTCAGCTCTGCTCACTATTTTGGCTCTTGTTTCTTTCTTCTTTTTTTTTTTTAATTAGATGCTTATCTTGCCTCTAAGTCTAGTGATATCTTTTTACTTTCTCTTCTTAGTATTTTATGTATCACTTCAGTGTGCTTGAAGCTCAATGCAAATTCTTACAATGCCATTTTGACCAAAGTGCATTCCATTTTCACAGAAAAAGCATCTATTTCTTCTTTCTCTGTCTCTTTCTCTTTTTCTCTCTCAAAGCTTTTAAAGTTTTCATCATTACTCTCGGTTTCTCTCATTTCACTAAGATGTTTCTAGGAAGTTTATTTTTATTCATCTTGTTTGGAACTTTGAATACTTTCGATATGAAAATCCATGCCTTTCTTCAGTATTGGAAACTTAATCATTATCATTTAAAATATGGTGTCACCACCATACACACATTCTTCTTCTAGGACTCCTATGAAATTCTTCCTTCCTTCCTTCCTTCCTTCCTTCCTTCCTTCCTTCCTTCCTTCCTTCCTTCCTTTCTTCCTTCCTTCCTTCCTTTCTTCCTTCCTTTCTCCCTCTCTCTCTCTCCCCCTCCCTCCCTCCCTCCCTTCCTTCCTTCTATCCATCTTATTTTCCTTATTTCATATAATAAATTTGGATTTATTGGATTTTTACTATATGTTATGTACACTGACAGGTATTGAGAATAAAGAAGCAAATATATATACTGAAAGGCTTGAAATACTATCCCAGAATTATAGAGATCTTGAAATGATGAAACCAATGTTTTTGGACATGTGAGTGGATGGAGAGAAAGTGGAGAATGCTCAAGTAAATACAGTAGTCCTCCTTATTCATGGGGGATAAGTTCCAAGCCCCCAGCAGATGCCTGAAGCTGCAGACAGTACCGAACCCTACATATACTAGTTTTTCTTCCTGTATACACATACCTATGATAAAGTTTAATTTATAAATTAGGCACAGTAAGAGATTAATAATAATAACTAATAATATAATGGAACAATTTTAATAATATACTGTAATAAAATTTATGGGAATTTTTTCTCTCTTAACATATCTTAATTGTACTATACTCACATTTCCACTTAAAAGGAGCCCTTTATGGCTTCTCTTTGACATCTCCAAATTGCCAGCATCACTACTCTTATGCTTATGGGCCATTGTTAAATAAAATAAAGTTTACTTAAACACAAGCACTATGATACCATGACAGTCGATCTGATCACTAATAATAGCAACTAAGTGACTAGCAGGCAGGTATCATATACAGTGCAGAAACACTGGATAAAGAGACAATTCACATCTCAAGTGGGACATAGCAGGACAGTGCAAGATTTCATCATGCCATTCAGAACAGTGTGCAATTTAAAACTTATGAATTGTTTATTTCTAGAATATTTCATTTAATATTTTTGGATCACAATTGATGGTGGGTAACTGGAACCATGGAATGCAAAACTGTGGATAAGGGGGATCTACTAACTGTACATCTTCAGTTGACACTTACATTCTTTTTTTCTTGGCACCAATCCACAAATAGAGAAATAATGAAAAAAATTAAAAAAAAAAACCTTTAACCCACTTCCTTATTCTCTGCTTTCAAATTATTTATGCCAGTAGGCTGAAGCTCAAAAATTTTATGCAAGTTATTCCTTGAGGTCTCTTTCAATTGGAGTTACATTCCTAGTAAACCTGAAGCCCAGCAGTGGGTAAAGGTTTCCTAAATCTGTAAGTTCCACTACTCTGAAGAAAGCAGTTTTTATGTTTTATATTTATCGTTGGTATTCCTAAGCAGTATTTATGTTTTAATTTCATCTGTACCAATACTGGTTGCACTTTATTGACTTTAATATAAAGACAAATGGCCGATACATAGGGAAATAAACATTAGCACAATTAGATCTGACAATTTACTTGCTACATACTAAGTCACCTTCAGATGGATAAAATGGAGTATTACCAATACCACAAGAATGATCCCGTGTCATTATCTCATCACATACTAGCTTTTAAAAACCATGCTTCCTCTCCAAAGATAATCATTATCCTGATCCAGTATATTAGATTTGTCCCTTTTTTGTGCATTCTAAAAAAGAAATCATTAGTAGTCATTTATATGAGTATTTTTTCTCAATTTATCTGCTTTTAGATGTAGTGGTAGTTTATTTTCTTTGCTATATTTTATTTCATTTTAGTAATATATCACAGATTATTATCCATTTTTTTATGGATAATTTTATGGGCATTCGAGGAATACCCATTTTTGAACTATGAACTTATTATACTTATATGTGTAGAAATATATGTATACATTTATGTTCCTATAATCTTCTGAAATTGACTTTTTTACACAATATAATACCTTTGCGATTCATTCATGTAATGGCATGTACCAATAATTTGTTCCTTTTTATAAATGAGTGGTATTCTATTGTATAAATATATCATAGTTTATCTTTCAAACTGCTGACAGACATTTGGGTTAATTCCAATTTTTAAAAAGTATGACTAGAACTGCTGTAAACATTCATGAATAGGTTTTTGTATGATTCCAAATTTTTATTTCTTTAAGGCAATTATGTATTAGTGGGGTTGCTGAGTCATATAACAAATACATGTTTAACTTTATAAGAAAATACCAAACCATTTTTAAGAATGGCTGTACTACTTTCCTATTTGGAAATACTTCACCCCTTATGTCTTGATTTTATAACTTGTTAGTTCTGGAGCAGTGTACCCTATAGAACCATAGGGAAGGAAAAATAATTTTTCCTCTACCTTTCTAAGTATCAAAGGGCAGATTAACAATAGAGAAGCATATACATTTATTTAATATAAGTTTTATGCAAAATGGAAGGCTTCATTAGAAAATGAAAGCTCAAAGGGTCAGTTAAATCCAAACATTGTTTATGGTAGGTTTGATGAAGAGTGGAAATTGTTATAAAACAATGGTTTTTCAACCAGTGTGTCATAAGAATTTTTAAAACATGCATTACCTGACTATTTAGTCAGCTGTACTAACCTCTTTTCCCTTAAATTGTCAAACAAAAAAATAAAAGCAGCCAACATAACAATAGCTGTTCAGTGTGAATGAATCAAAATTATACCTATTTTTGTCAGATAGGACAAAATATATTTTTTGGTGTGCTGCAGAATTTTAATAATTATGTGTGAGATTAAAAAGTTTGAAACTGCTGCTGGAGGACAAAAAGGATATTAATTTAAGTATGGTACACTGGAGGAAACTGCATGATCTGTTTCCTTTTAAAAAAATATTTTAATTGTTGTTCAAGTACAGTTTTCTGTCTTTTACTCCCATCCCAGTCCACCCTCCCAGTGCTCCCCACCTCTCTCCCATTTCCACCCCCCTTAGTTTTTGTCCACGTGTCCTTTATACTTGTTCCTGTAAACCCTTCCCCTTTTCCCCTGAAATTCCCTCTCCTCTCCCCTCTGGTCACTGTCAGCCTGTTTTCTATTTCAATGTCTTTGGTTATATTTTGCTTGCTTGTTTGTTTTGTTGTTTAAGTTCCTGTTAAAGGTGAGATCATATGGTGTTTGTCATTCTTAAGATTCCTCTGAAAATCTTTTGTCTTTAGAGATAAGGAAAGTACTTTCCTCAAGGTAGATGTAGGGCACCTTTCACATAGGGGTCTTATGACTTGCTTCAGAGGAAGATCAGAAATCCCTTCCTGCACCTGCCTTTTCTCAAATTCCTTCATCTTAAAATATTCAGTATGCCAAGTTGCCATATTTAGGGGAAGCATATCCTAAACTCCATCAGGGATAATTATTCCCTTATACTGAGGCAAAAACTTTCTAACTTGTTTACCAAAATGTCCCATGAATCACAATTTTTCAAATCTGGCTAGTGGGAATAGGCACTATTACCAGCTTTGTATAAGTGCTATACTTTAATCCTCACAAATGGTTCTTTCTCTGGTTTTGCATAGCTTCCTGCCACTCATAGTCTGATTAGTACTCTACTGAACACTCAAGGGCCCTCTACAGATCTCTGAAGTTCTCTCTCTGCAAATTTCTCTTCTGTCCAGTATTCTGTCTCATGAACTCTACATGCCCTGGCATCCCTGATCAGTTGGCTCTGTCTCCTCAACTCAGGGAGTTTGCCATGTTCCACATGGGCCATCCCTCCATGTGCCTCAGCCTGGAAACTCTGGATAATCACAGGATTCATTTCATTTGTTTCCCATCTCATAAGGATCATTGTCCTTCATTTCTTGACATCCAGTGTCTTGAAAACTGTCATTTTCATATATGCATTTCTCTTTCATTTAGTTTTTTCACATGTAAGAGTAGATCCAGTTCTTGTTACTGTACCTTGGCCAAAAGTGAAAGTATTCATTTGCATTCTTTATTACTAGTGAATTTGAAAATCCTATGTCTATTAGTCATAATATTTCTTATTCTGTGAAATGACAGTTTATATGTTTTGCCCTTTTTCTAATATACTAATTTTCCATTTCTCATTATTTTAGAAGAGTGTCTTCTATATTAAAGATAACAAACCATCATCTGCCACACATGTTATGAGTATTTTATTTATTTGTTATTTGCTTTTCATTTTTATTTATTTAATTTTTGTA
>PVKM010046398.1:0-11712 GCA_004027735.1 Carollia perspicillata
AGTAAAAGGACAGCAAATTCACAGTTATTAACATCCACACCTAAAACAAAAGCAGACTAAGCGGTCACCTAAAACAGGAGCAGAGCCACAGAAATGGAGGTCACATGGAAGGTTAGCAACAGGGGAGTGGGAGGAGAGGGTGGGGAGAAGGTACAGAGAATAAATAGCATAGACGGTGGGGAGAAAATAGACAAGGAGACGGCAAGAGTAGTGTGGGAAATGTGGAAGCTAAAGAACTTATGATACATGGACATGAACTAAAGCAGGGGGAGTGTGGGTGGGAGGGGGTGTGCAGGGTGGAGGGGTTTGAAGGGGGAAATGGGAGAACTGTAATGGCATAATTAATAAAAAAAACATAAAAAAAATAAAATGACCCAAAAGCATTAACCATAAGGGAAAAAATGGATAAGCTGGAGTCTATTAAAATGAACTTCTTTTATTCATCAGAAACAGGAAGAAGGCAACCCAAAAAGTAGAAGATGTTTAATGTATTACAAAGGGCTCAAGTCTAGATTATAAAAATGGCTTATTCAATTCACTGAGACAACTTAATTTTTAAAAATGGACAAAATACTGAAACAGACTAGTTTCAAAGGAGGATTATCTCTCAATAGCCCGTAAGCAGGAAACATAGTTCAACCTCATTAATCAAAAGAAATGCAAATCAAAGCCTCAATGATATATCATTACATAGCCCAGCCAAGTAGCTAACATAAAAAAGACTGACATTATCAAGTGTTGACCAAAATTTGGAGAAACTAGAATCTTTATCCCCGCCTGGTGGGAGTCTAAAGTGATTCACCCATTTTGCAAACCCCTGTCTGGCAGCAGGTATCGAAGCTGAGTGCAGGCACACCCAGCAACTCCACTCCCGGGGGCAGGCCTACCAACACGCGTCCACACAGTCGCACAGCAGACGGGTAGAAGCGCTCATTAATCCCAAACTGAACACTGTCCAAACGTCCATTGACAGCAGAAAGGGTAAGAACACTGTGATATACCGCATTTAGAAAAGAGAAGACTACGCCAAAATGAGAAGAACAAACAGAACAAATCTGTTGCCGTTGGATAAGAATGGCGGTTATTCCTGTGGCAGCAAGAATTAGGGGAGGAATGAGGATGCCTTCTCGAGGTGGTGGCTTGTTCTCTTTCTTATTAGTAATGCTAGTTACTCAGGCGAGTTTGTTTTGTGATAATCAGACACTCTTCTGTATGTATCTTTTTGCTTCGAAAAAAGGTTAAAAATAATAATCAGAAGCATATTATGACTTCTAAATTGATAATTCTCAATGTTGACAAAGGTACAATAAAGTGGATGCTGTCATACATTGTTGGCAGAACTGTAAGTCGATTCAACCCTCCCAGAAAGCAAACTGGCAATAAATGCATAAAAATATTTCAAAGTCTGTGCTCTTTGACTCATTCATTTTACCTACATGCATCTATCTTACATGAGTCTATCTATCTACATTACCTACATGAATCTACCTTAAAATAATAATCCACTCAAAAAAAAGGAAAAAAATTATGATAGGATACCAAACAATGTACATACAATACAATCCCAATGATTTTAAATACAGTTAGAAAAAAACTGAAAGGAAATATACCAAAATACGCTTGTCATGCGCTGAATGTTTACATCTTCCCCCCTCGCTGCCCCCACCCCCCAATTCATTCAAAGCCTTTAAGCCCCAGTGTGAGGGTGTTTGGAGATGGGACCTTCGGTGCAGATGCGGCCTTGGAGGTGGAGCTTTCCTGCTGAGATTTGGCTCCCTCAAAAGAAGAGGAAGAGATAGGGGAACTCTCACTCTGCTAGGTGAGGGTACAGTAAGAAGGCACCCATTGTTAAAATTGAAACAACAAGCCAAGAAAAGAGACCTCACCAGACCTGGACCATGCTGGCACCCTGATCTTGGACTTCCTGGCCTCCAGAATTGAGAAACAAATGTTCGTTGTTTAGGCCTCCCAGTCTGTGGTACTGTAAACAGAGCCTGAGCAGATTAAAACAATGCTCAGTAGTCATACCGTAGTTTATGACATTATAGGTGATATTTATCTGTAATTTTCATTCTTTTCCAAGTTTCCACAGCTTTACGAATTACTTTTTAATTTGTATAAAGCACAGTTAGTCACGAATACATCACTACATTCCCATTATAAAAGCCAAACAATAGAGAGATATACCTTAAAGCTTAAAATTCCACTTTACCATTTTCCCACCAGTCCTCCTTCCCCAAGTTTGGTTTCTCAAAGATAAGCACCAATAGAAGTTTATATATGTATCTTTCCAGGTATTTTACTTTGCATTTACAAAAATGCATACATATGTAAGAAAATATGCATGTACGGAAGTTTGGTGTTGCTTTTTTAAAAGTTGCTGCTTACACACAGCCTTAGGGAAACTGGATACTCCCAGCAGGGTGTTTGTTTGCCCCATACAATGATTTGGAGGGTTGCATAGCTACACAGTAGTACTTTTTACAACATAAAAGCAGCGTGGTACCGACTGTCATATACCTGGACCTTCACATTTTTTATTCCAGCGTGGCCTCCCTAGGTTTATGTCTTTGTCACCTTGAATTTCTTGAACACATTGCTCTGTAAGACACTTTAAAATAAAAAAAAAAACAGCAAATAACAACTATGTTTACCTGTCAATATGTGGAGACCTACCTCATTCTTTTCTACATAGTATTCCATGGTACACATTACTTTTGTAATTAAAATTTCAAAAAGTGAAAAAAAAATTGAAAAGTGTAATTATTTCGTTTTAAAGGAGTTTAAATGCCAAGTTTTCAATTCGACTCAAGTTTCCTAATGTGTTCTTATCTGCTCATTAGCGATGGAGCAGGAAGTCTTTCCGGCCTCTGTTTAATTTTTCATCAAAGCTGGTGTGTGAAAGGGTGCCTTGGTGATCTAGAAGACAGTCTCATACTAAATGCTACATCAATAAAAACTTCTGTTTTGCACAGTGGAAAAGAAAATTATTTAGAAGCTCCCTTGAGGAAACTCGCTGTTCACACAAAATGGACAATTATTTGTCTTAATGTCAGAGAACTCTCCGAAAATTTTTGCAAACATCTTTCATGCTCAGAAAACAGCATCTTTCATTTTACGACTCTTGATTGCCCCATCGCCCCAGCTATAGCTGCTACCTTTGATTATACTTAGTCCCATACATTGCTGTAGACTGTCTTACGTCCCAATCATTCCAGGCCTCCTTAACTCAAGTTTTAAGCTTCTTGTCCCTCACGTTCAGCAATTTTTTGAAAAAAAAAAAAGGTTTCTTTTGTCTCTGGGTAGACAAAACAGAGCCCGGGCACCCACCTGGCCCTGTCTCATCGGGGAGCTGCAGACTGAGCCCAGCAGCCGAGTAAGTAGAAGGAATTCTAATTCTTTTCTACATAGTATTTCGTAGTACACATGTCTTTTGTGATTAAAATTTTGAAAAGGGTAATTATTTTATTTTAAAGGAGTTTAAATGCAAATTGTCAATTCGATTCAAGTTTCCTCCTGTGTTCTTGTCCGCTCATTAGCAATGGAGCAGGAAGTCTTTCTGGCCTCTCACCAGAATCTCTCAAATATCCTTAGTGGGGAACCAATGCGCAGTTCTCCAAATGCTCCTTCCTTAGTCCTCTGCAGCCCCTAATCTTCTCCAAAATCTGTCCCAAACTCCTCTGCCTGTAGCTCGCCCTAGTCCTTCTTTTTCGACGCCAGTTCCCATCCTCGCTTCTCTATTCTGCCTAGCGGATGACCTCTAATCCGAAGTTTAGGACCCTAGAAGGGGGCAGAGGTGGAAGGGGACTATCCCATCACATAGCACCAGGATCAGATTAGCAGGAAGGGAGAAGGCATGAGAGGTAGAGTAAGATGTAGGTGCATTTGCTCAATAATTTTTTGTGCCTGTTAAATATACCTACAATAAATATATTGGTCAGATCAACAGTTCATGTGCATTGCTGTGTACTGAAACAGGTATTATTTTTGCTAACTCAAGGAAGAGGTTTTTTTGAGGTTTGTTTGTTGGTTTGCTTCTCAGGAAGAGAATGAAAGTAACACTTACCAAGTACACAATACCTTGGAATGCCCCTTCCACAGGTTACTTTGTCTGGCTAGCACAGCAACCCTGAGAGGAAGGTATCATCATCTCCATATTGTCTGCGAGGAATATAAGGGGTGGGGAACAGGAGAGGCACCTTTGGTCTCTCTGGCCACCTCCTAAGGGGCACTGCCTGCTCTAGGAATTGTCCTGTCCAATCTCCCTTCCACAAAGGTAACTTCTCTGGCCACTGCTGATTGGGCCAGAGGTGTGAGCATACACCATGAGGTGCACTGATCAGATTTTCTCTCCCAGAAACATGGAATGGGGGTTCAGAGTCAGCACCTTGTAGGACAACGACCCCTCTCCCAGAATGCATGCTAGTGTCTGGAGCATCTTGCTCACTGACTGCCTTGGTGGGGTGGGTGGTGCTGAGGGTTCACACTCAGCTACAGAAGCTAGAGAATGTCTCTTCTTATAAAATGGCTGAGAGATGGAGAATCCTGGTGGGGGGTCATGGGGTCAGGGAGGGGAGACACAGAGCAGACCAGTTGCCGTGTTTGGGGTACAAAGGAGAAGAATCCTTGATGAGCAGCTGCTGGTACACACACTTGCACACATACCAGACCATAAGCTCCTC
This sequence comes from Carollia perspicillata, assembly GCA_004027735.1. Lineage (NCBI taxonomy): Eukaryota > Metazoa > Chordata > Mammalia > Chiroptera > Phyllostomidae > Carollia > Carollia perspicillata. The sequence goes on from PVKM010046398.1 coordinate 4,683, forward strand.
CAGAGCTGGGATCAGCTCTCTCGTTCACGGCTGTGTTTTCAGTGCGCTGACTAGGACTGCATTTGACAGAGAAAAAACACCCAGCAAGTAGTTTACTTAATCCATGCATTACACCCGATCTGTTCCTGACTTCCATGCTATTTTCATGGTCTCATGGTGCCTGGTGCAATTCTGGAAAAACTCAGGAAAATCCTGCTGGACCAAGGATGGAAATCACATCTAAAGGGCACCTGTGAAACTCGGCTCGTCATCCCACGAGGACCAGGATGTCTGCCGGCTGTTCGCGTGGGCTGAAGGGATGAAGACGTTCAGGCAGCACGCTCTGGCCCAGCATGTGTAAGAACAGAGCTGAAAGCTGCTAAGTCTGATTCAATTCTTTCCTAATTAGTTCTTCTGACCTGGGAAAACAAAGCTTCCCTGACCGTAAAAAATGCTTCTGTTCCTGTGATACCACACGTTAAATCACAAATGACACCTACTTGCTCGTGGGTGTGTGTTATTTTCTGATCTGTTCCATGAGGCGGTTCACCTTAATCACGCTCATGGTCCCAGCCGGCCTGAGACAGGTTCTGGCTCGCGGAGAGTGCCCTGCCCCTACAGCTGTAGCTGGGGAGAGCCGCCGGGGTCTGACTTGGAAGGCCCACATACTGTGAGAAAGGACCGCTGAGGGAGGAGGCAGGGGAGATGAGACAAGCTCTCACTCCAGCCTCCCCAGGCTCTCTCAGTGAATCATTTCTTATCAAACAGAGGGCCACTTTGGTTACGGCTTTCAGATCCCGCTCCCCACCCCCAACACTTGTACCAGTGTTGACGGTGGCTCCTAACGAGACATCCTAACACGTGCATTGTTTGATCTATTGCTTTTAATAATGGGCTAATAAAGGGACTCAAGTGGCATGAGAGTCAGTAGCCATCCACAACCAATCCTGGAAAAACGAAATTGAAAATGTGAATAATAACATTAGCTTTCCCCTGTACATTTCTCCCTCACCTTAACTTCTTTACTTCTGCAGTACTTTTAACAGATGGGAACCTCACCATGAATCAATCGCTGACTTCAGTTACTCAGCTAGTTAGTGGCAAAGCCAGAACTCAACCTCGGATCTCTTGACTCCAAAGTCAGGGCTTTCCACACGGTAGCTGCTTCCCTAGCTTTCCTCTCGGAGAATGGCTTGCTATATAAATTCTTTTTCTTGACTATGTTATATTGCTAAATAAGCAGAGTGTTTAAGGGCCACAAATTCACAGAAAGCCAAAGATAAATCAGCAGCCTGCAAAAGACAGTTGATAGCTTCGATTTGGTGAATCACCACACGATGTCAGACATTTACCCAAGTATGAGTGATAGCCTCATTTCTCAGGAGAGCCGAGTCTGATGCATCGAACAGATGCCGCTCATATACGCAGCACGCCAGCCCTGGCTGGCGGGGCTCAGTTGGTTGGGGTGCTGTCCCATAACGGAAATGTCGTGGGTTCCATCCCTGGACCAGGTGCATAACATCCCCGGTTTGAGCACGAATGGGAGGCAATCAATCGATGCTACTCGCTTACATAAATGTTTCTCTATCTCCTTGCCTCTCTCTCTAAGAAAGCAATGACAAAAATGTCTTCAGGTGTGGATTTAAAAAACAGTTACAACAAGCCGCATCCTCTGCCTGGGGAGCCGGGGCCTGGAACCTTTTCAACCAGTGGCGTGGGGTCCCAGTCACCAAGTGGCTCAGTTTCACAAACAGCAAAGGTCACGTTTCTCCTTGACTGATTGCTGCCAATTTTTTGTAAGTCTTCTGTTTTTCTTTTTCTTTTTTTAATTTATTGATTTTAGAGAGAGAAGAAGGGAAGAAGGAGGGGGGAGAGAGATAAGAAACATTGATTTGTTTTTCCGTTTATGTATTCATTGGTTGATTCTTGCGTGTGCCATGCAGGGATTGAACCTGCAACCTTGGCGTATCAGGACAATCCTCCAACCAATTAAGCTACCTGGCCAGGGCTCTGCCAAAATTTAAACCTGGGAGTTGAAGTGGCCAAGCAGATGTTATTCTTTCACCAGACTCCTGATAGAGAATGAAGTGGTGAGTTCAGTGACCCTTTACCTAACCCCAGCAATTTCCGAGATCTTAATAATTAATTCCAACTCTCCCTCCCTCAAGCCACTCACTCCTGACTGACAGAAGGGAGTCGATGTTTGCTTGAACCACCCAAATGATTGCTTAGTCTTTCCACTTGCCTGGCATGTTCTGAAAACATAGATAGCAATGACCAACAGGAAGTGGGGTCTTCCCCCTTATCTCTTTGTTTCATCGTTAAAAGCGTATAGAGACTGGAGGGATAGTACAATGTCCAGAGGCTGAGATGCACACGCAGCTGGAGTGAATGAGGGAGAAGGGCCTGGAGCTGTGCAGACAACTACAGGTGGAAAAAAGGGCTTGAAGGATAGAAACACGGCAGGAAGAAATGTTTTTCAACTTTACCTTAAAAATTCTAATATTTTTGACCCAGCAGTTCTAATTCTGAGAACTTATCTTTATATTATTTGGGGCCACCCTGGAAAAAAAAAGCCCCTCTAAGTATTTAGTGCAGGGGCACCAGAGCGGAGCGCCATCAAGAAGTCTCTCCAGCCCTGGCTGGTGTGGCTCAATGGACTGACGGCCGGCCTGTGAACTGAAAGGTCTCAGGTTCGATTCCCAGTCAGGGCACATGCCTGGGTTGTGGGCCAGTTCCCTGGTTGGGGGTGTGCAAGGGCCAACTGATCAAAGTTTTTCTTGCATATTGATCTTACTCTCCCTCCCTCCCCCTCTCTCTAAAAATAAATAAATGAAATCTTTAAAAACAAAAAACAAAAAGGAACAAACCCGGCTAGAAATGCTGTCATGGGGCCTAGGAGCTCAAGTTGCAGGTGCCCTCCCGCCCTGTGACAAGCAGCGGAACCCGAGGACAAGCGCTGGACCTGAGGATTCACAGGTCCAGGAAAGCAGCCTGGAGTGAAATAATATGTATTTCTTCAAGTAAATGCTCACAAATGGGTAGACGAAGTCCTAGAGGCTTACACCTAATTACAAAGAGGAAGTTTGGATTTAAGAGAAGTGAGATCATTAGGAACATTCCAGGAAAAGAAGCCCCAGAAAATATAACTGAAATACATTATAGGTGTCATAAAAGCCCGAGTTAGGAAAGATAAAAATAGATTGCATATTTGTAAGTGCTGAGGGACATAATCCTAGTGGAAGTGAGAAAACACGTCATGACAAACTACACATTACAGCCTACTTTTCCACAAAGTGAGCTGGGCCTTACTTACAAGACTGGAAAGTCAGAAGAATCCCCTGTGATGTGACAAGGGAGGGAGGAAGTGACAAAGAATTACAGAAATGGTATTCTTTATCTTACCACATGTCCGGGCACTTGTTCAGTATCTGCAGGCCCTGCCATCAACATCCCGATAGACGACAGAAAATGAAGACTGAGATGGACAAAGGGACAATAACACAAGAAGTCATTCTGCAGCTGTGGTCTAGGCCTTTGAGGACATGATCAGGATAAAATGGAAAATGAATAGGCAACTCCAAGAGAGGACTAACAAAGGACAACCCCATTGTTATTGCACCAAGAAAAGCCTAAACAGACAAAAGCTATGAAGTACACATCCAAATATCAATCACTAAAGAGACAGGAGGACAAAGAAAATCCTAGAGTAAGGCCAGGTCTTTGAACGGGATATATTTAGACAAAATACAGCTCATTACATTGTTCTGTTTTTCTCCTTTTGCTGCAAAGTGGTACATGGTAACCACTGAATTTTTATGACCCCTGAATTTCTTCCTATTCCCAGAATTCTATGATCCTGTGCTACCTTGTTAAAGCAGTTAGTATTCTGTGGGAGGGGTTAAGAGCAGATTTAAATTTGATATCTAGTCTCCAATTGTTTTGTCATCAATCACCGCTAAAGAACCCTAATGGTAGACGACATTGCTTCCTCCGAAATAGGAGAGAGGAAACATACTGGCCACCCCCCATCTCCCTGGAGCCCCTCACACTGTGTTTGCCCCAGAGGAACTTAACTCCCATTGGCTGCTGTGCTTTGGACCACACTTAGCACCTGACCCCAGTACAATCAATCTCTAAATTGGTCAGAAGTTTAGAGGGTGGCTTGGCCCCAGAAATATTGTCCAAGTGAGGGTGATGATGAGTCAACAAGCTCTTGTTCTTTTTGAGGCTTTGATTACAGATGTATGCGGAGAGAATTTAGTCCTTAATGTTCTAATGATGACACTGTTGTGAAGCCGGGGACTTCCTGGTACCGAAAAAGGCAGGAGCTCTCTGAGTGGCCCAGTTCTGCAGTGTGGTTTTGCAAGGGGCTCCTGAAAGTCTCATCCTGAGTCTTTCTTTGCCCCTCCCAATCCCTTGGTAGCCATTTAATATCTGTAATAAGTCCTTTCCTGCTTAAACTGGTTAGAGTGGATTCTGTTCTCTGAAACTGGCCCCTGACTGACACAAATGTAGTTCCTGCATTAAAGGCATTATGGCCTATTGAGGAGACAGGCTTTGTTTAAGTCCCTGAGGAGAATGCCATCATTCAGGTACATATACAGGACACCAGATGCATGGAGGTGTGAGCTCCTAACCTCGAGGGTGCCAGGGAATGATGCACAGGGAAGGTAGCACTGAAACTTGAACGCTGTGTACAGGAGGTCCACAGGAAGACAAGGAGCAGAGGGCATTCCGGTCCGAGGAACTGGCAAAGATCCAGAAGGTGAGCGAGGAGGGTTGGAGAGCTGAGCCGAGGGGCAAGAACAACGAGAGAAGAAGAGGCTGGTCAGGCTGCAGGCACAAATCAAAGCCCCGTGAGTGCATCACACGGAGCTGTGAAGAATTTCAGGAACAATCTGGTGCGGTCCATTTATTCACACGTCCAAAAACTGGAGCCAGAGAGATGAAGTGACCGCCTCAATACCAACAACTAGCTTCAGTGGCCATGCCAGAGCACAGGTCTCCTGACTCCCCGGCCATGTTCTTCCAGGTAATGGGCTCCTAATGTGCCCTGTGAAGGTCAATGTTACGAACCACAGAATGGGTTCCATGCTTGACTCGTTACCTTTGAGGCATCAAAGACTATGAGTCGAGATAAATAGGGGAGTGGCTGTAGATGGGTAAATAAGGGAAGAATTATTTTTATTGATTCCTTTATTTGTTGTCTTTATTTGTTTATTTGGGCAGAGCGAAATATTTCCTTACTGCTCTCAGCCATCTGCCTTTTGTTCAAGGAAAATACGATCAAACTTGGGTAGGTGCCTGGAGCTAGGGGTAAAAGACCCAGCATAGTTCCAGTATGAGGGAAAGAGCCGGAAAAGAGGAGGAGGTTGGAAATGCAAGAGCGAAGGGAATCATTTGGGGGTGAATAAGATGGGAGACTCAGGGCAAAAATCTTCAATAGGACCTCGGGTCCTTAGAAGCTCTTGGGGACAGAATCGACAGGAAAGTCTTCACAGGAAAATGAATTGTGCCAATTATTCAATTATGGGCAATTATAAAAACTGGCGTGAAGGTTGTACCTCACAGAGGAGGCTCCAGGGAGGCTGTAATTCAGAAATGGGACAGATTAGTTCAGCTCTCTGATGAGAATCCGATTGACCTCTTCCTTCATGAAACGGAGCCAGGGCCATCCCATGGAGGAGGACCGATTTAAAGTGCAGTCGATGGGCTCTCAGCGGCCAAGGCTCAGTCTGCAAGCACAGAGCCAGGAGGTGGGCAGCCCTCCTCCCTCTCCCTGATCTTGCCTGCTGACCCCAAGGACAGCTTGTGGAAATGTTCTCTTCCCTCCAAAGTGGGAAGAACCCCGCATACCCAACCCTTCTGTTCCCACTGGAGAAGAGCTCTGCCAGCTGCGGCATATTACATTGTGGGTGATTGTCTGTTCTTCACACGTAACTATGCGGGTAGGTTAGTGTGTTAGACTGAATCCTTCGTGAAAGTGACAGTAGTTTCTCTGTATCTCAGAGCCCTTTGCCTACCTACGTGTTATGCAGCCGATCGTATTATACTGATTTCCCTTCTTTTCATGATCATTATCCTCGTTATTCTGTAAATTTTTCAAGAGCACAGACCAAAAGCTATGCATCTTCATGTTCTCAGTGCCCAGCACCGGGCCATTCATAGTAACAAAATACAACTATTAAGTGAAATTATTCAATGAATGAGTGACATTTATTCAAGAAGGAGGGGGAAACACCACCAGTATATAAAAACTGATTAGAACTATATATTGAAAAATATGCACATTTTAGCAAAATATCAGAAGAGAGTCTGGAGTTAATTCATAAAAAATGAAATGTATCATGGGATTTTTTTCACCCATAAAATTATGTTCACAAGGAATTTTAAAACCTTTTTGTTGTGAAATAATTCTAGACATACAGAGAAGCTACAAAAACAGTACATAGATTTCACACGAAGCATTCAACTTGCTTCCCCAAATGTTAATAACTTACACAACTGCAGTGCCATTATAAAAACCGGGAAATTAGCATTGGTATGGTATTATTAACTAAACTGTACACAGTATGTAAATCCCACTCTTTCCTCCCCGTGTCCTTTTTCTGTCCCAGGACCCCGTTCAGGGCTCCACATTGCATTTAGTTGCCGTGTTTCCTTCCTGTCCTCCCGCGTCCTCGAAGCTCGCCTGCGTTGTAGTAGGTGGCAGGGTTTTTCCTTTTCAAGGAATAATGTTCTATTTCGAGGAACAACATCCTGTTCCATGCACACACCATGTTTTGTGTGTCCATTCTTCAGTCAGGGGACACTTGGGTTGCTTCCACTGCTGGCTGCCGTGGATAATGCTGCTGTGAACACGGGTGTGCAAACCGTTCTTTGGGACCTTGTTTCTAATTCTTTGGGGTAAATACCCAGAAGTGGAATTGCTGGATCATATGGTAGGTCTATTTTTTAATTTTATGAAGAACCTCTCTACGGTTTTCTAAGACAAAATTCTTAAGCCCCCTCCTCCTGCTGTCTCCACGTCCCATCAGTGTTGTGAACC
>PVKM010046399.1:0-11713 GCA_004027735.1 Carollia perspicillata
GGTATTTGTCTTCCACCGCCTGGCTTATTTCACTTAGCATAATGCTTTCCTGACTGGATCTTCTTTATGCTGTTGAGGTCCTCACTAAGTTCCTTGAGCATCCTTATAACCAGTGTTTTGAACTCTGCGTCTGATAGATTGCTTATCTCCATTTTGTTTAGTTCTTTTTCCTGAGTTTTGATCTGTTCTTTCATTTGGGCCATGGTTCTTTGTCTCCTCGTTTTGGCAGCCTCCCTGTGTTTGTTTCTGTGTATTAGGTAGAGCTGCTATGACTCCCTGTCTTGGTAGTATGGTCTAATGTAGTAGGTGTCCTGTAGGGTCCAGTGGCACAGCCTTCCCTGTCACCCAAGCTGGGTACTCGAGGTGTACCCTTCATGTGGTCTGAGTATACCCTCCTCTTGTAGTTGAACCTTGGTTGCTATTGGCAGACCAGTGGGAGGGATTTACCCAGGCCAGTCAGCTGCAAGTACTGTGTGTGACCACTGACCACCACCCTCCACCCTCCATGGAGGATCAGCTGTGCAGGGGCAGGGTGGTGGTGCTCTGATGTCATCTGTAGCTGTCCACTGGGTGCTCAGGCTCTGGGGTTTCCCCAGGTGGTTCAGGCCAAGGTCAGCCCCAACCTGTGATTTGCTCAGGGCACCCTGCCTGAGCTGTAAAGCAATCTGAAATGGCTGCCACTCGTGCTGGGCTTGGAGATTCCCAGGTGAAGCCAAGCTGCAACTCTAATCTGGCTGCTGCTAAAAGGCTCACTGAAGCCAGCTGTTGCTGGTTTTATAGGATTTAGGAGCCAAGGTGAGCCATTCTTAAGGAAAAGCAGCTTGGGTGAGCCTGTAAATTGGGTGGGGTAGAGCCTCTGTGGCTCTGCAAGCCGGATCACACAGTACTAGCCAGGCTGGAGTCTCAGGTTTGGTACCAGCCTATGGGCTCTGTGGGGCAGAGGGCTCAGCAAAGGGACAATGACCTCTGCTTGCCCCAATGCCAGACACTTCAGCTTCTCCCTGTTTGCCACCGGCGCCCTTCAGGCTGCCACCCTGGTGCTGGAGCTCAGAGAGAGTCCGAGTAGGTGAGTCCGTGTGTGGGTTCCCCAAGAGGAACTGCTCTGGGCTCCAGCAACCTCCTCCACTGACTCAATCTGCTCTGGTTTTCACAGCCAGGAGTTACGGGGTCTTACCTTCCTAGCAATGGGGGGCCTGGTGTGGGTCTGGGACTCCTTGCTCCTGAGATATCCCTCCTAAATTTTTATCCACGGGAGAGTGGGGCCAGCCTGTTCCACATCTGCATGTCTCCTCCCAGTCTGGGTGGGTGTGGTTTCTTCAATTCCGTAGTTGTCAGACTTCCATTGAACTCGGTTTCTTTTTTTTTTTTTTTAAGATTTTATTCATTTATTTTTCGAGAGGGGAAGGGAGGGAGAAAGAGAGAGAGAAACATCAATGTGTGGTTGTCTCTCACATGGCCCCCACTGGGGACCTGGCCCACGACCCAGGCATGTGCCCTGACTAGGAATCGAACCTGCTACCCTTTGGTTCACAACCCACGCTCAATCCACCGAGCTATGCCAGCCAGGGCCACTCAACTCGATTTCTAATGTTCCTGAGTTGTAATTTTGATGTGGTAGTGCGAAGAGACCAACCATGTCTACCTATGTCACCATCTTGACTGGAAGTCTCCAAAAACTTTATTGAAAATAAATTCATTCACAAAGTAAAAAATGCAAAAAGTACAGAACAATATATCTGTACAGTGACAAATAAGTGCCCATTCCTAGCCCAGAACCCTCCCAGGGGCAAACATTGCTAACAGTTTCTTGTAAACCTTCCGGAAATTTCTCATGCCATTCATAAGCATCCATGTATATGTACATTGGTTTTTAAAAACCCCACAAAATTGTACTGTCTGATTCTTACTTTTTTTACATAACATACCTTAGAGCTTTTTCCATATCAGATTTGCACATCTTATTTTTTTACCCTCCATATTCTGTAGTATGAACGGACTATAACGTACTCAACGTGTCATGAGATATCTAAGCTTGACGTTTCTGTCCATGCTGAGCAAAGCTGCCATGAAGAACCTGGAACAGGTGTCATTTCCCTTGTGTGCAAATGCATCACTAAGATACATTTCTGCTGCTGGTGGTGTACATGGGTGTGTGCATTTCGAATTTTGATTGGCATGGCTGTTGCCCTCTAGCAAAGCTGCACTCATTGATCCCGCCGGGCACAGTGCCTGTTCCCGACACCGTCTGGCTTCCTTAGTTCTTCACGTGGCTTTGGGAGAGGCCTCTGGTCTGGGATCTGGACACCTTGACTTCTGTCCTGATGCAGAGGGTGCTAGCTGTGCACAGCCTGGGAGACTTGGGTTCCGATCCCGGCTCAGCCGCTAGCTTATGTGTGACTCAAACAAGGTATTAGCCCGTTTGGACCTAGGCTTTTACATCTGTAAAAGGAAATACAGTCTTTGGTCAAGTTTCCTCTTACTTTAGAGTCAGATCCTAAAGCACAAAGCCAAACTTTATTCTCCTTCTGCCCTAGTTTGTTAAACTTGTACGGCACATAACTCCGTTCTGGTTGGTCAGGCTGTTGTGAGTACTTAAAGAACTAATGCTGCCAGCGTATCTGCCACGTAGTAGATGCTGGATGATTTATAGTAGTATTATTTCGTGAAAGTGCAAAATCTGTCTCAGGCTCAGTTTCTTCGGCTCTAAACCAGCAGTTGTCATGGGGCTGCTGAGAGATTCCAAAATCCACGAAACGTTTTACAGCCATTACAACTGTTTAGGAGAGGGGGGATTAGGCTTGACTGGGACTCTGGCAGCCCTGCTAGGCCCTGCCTGCTATGAGCTTCCTTGGCTTCTCTCCCTGGTTTTTCAGTGTCGTGTTTGTTCACAGTGAGACCTCTTTCTCCGGTTGTCGGTTGTCGTCAGCAAGCAAACAGGAGCCCTGAGCGCTCGGCCTGCGGGGGAGATGGGCCAGTGGGAGTGACTCTCCCCTGCCTCTAGATGGAAGGTGAGGCCTCTGAGAAGTAGGCCCTGGAGGGAGCCAAGGAGACCAAAGGTGCGTGGGGGGAGGCAGGAAAGACAGTCTTCGTGTCAAGAAAAGCCCAGGCCCTCTCTGAACTCTTTGTCTCCTCTTTGAGCATAAAACTCCTCTTTGGAGTGGGTGACCATTTGAAAGGGGCACTAGGTTGAGTCCAAAGGCTTGGGTGCGAAGCCCAGCTTTATCATTTGTCCAGTATGGGATCACTGGGACTCGTGTCCTCAACTGTGAAATAGAAATGCAGATTCAACCATTGCACCCTTACGAATTGAGTCCCTCCTCCCGCAGAACTTGCTCTCGAGTAGGAGAGAACAGAGGAGAAATACATGCATAATGTGTAAGGGGTGATCGCGACTATGAAAGAGAGTGACTGGGGTGGCCAGACAAGGCCTCGATGTCCAGACGACATCTGAGCAGAGACCTGCAAGAGGTGAGCGAGTAAGCGAGCCGTCTGGGGATGGCCATTCCAGGGAGTAGGAACGGCAAGTACAGGAGGGCTGGAGTGGAGGTTACCCTAGTGCATTTGGAGGACGAGGAGTAGGGGTAGGGGGTGAAGTATGACAGGGAGCAGTGTTGTCTCGTAAACCGAAGAGTCACGTGTTCAATTCCTGGTCAGGGCACATACCTAGGCTGCAGGTTTGGTCCTCAGTCAGGGCATGTGTGAGAGGCAACTGATTGATGTCTCTCTCTCCCATCAATGTTTCTCTCCCTTTCTCTCCTTCCCTTCCCCTCTCTCTAAAATCAATAAGCATGTCCTCGGGTGAGGATTAAAAAAAAAAGAATAGTCACATATTTCTCCGACCTTCTGTGTGGGTCAGGGATTTGGGATCAGCTTGCCTGGGCAGTTCTGGTCTCCCGCAAGGTGATAGTCAGGTACTGGCCAGGGCCGCACTCCTCTGAAGGCCTGACCGCGGCTGGAGGCTTTGCTTCCAAGGTGGCTGGCAAGTTGGGGTTGGTTCTCGGCGGGAGGCTTCAGCTCCTCTCACCGGATTGCGGGTGACCTCACAACTTTGGGGCTGGCTTCCCCGAGACCGAGTGACTTGAGAGACCGAGACAGAAGCTGTGATGTACGTGATGACCTAGCCTCAGGAGTCATACACCCTCGCTTCTGCCTTTTTCATGGCTCACCCAGGCCAGCCCCGTTCAGTGTGACAGGGGACTGCACAAGGGCATAGGTACAAGGAGGTGAGGACCACTGTGGGCCGTCCTGGAGGGTGACTTACCAACACTTTTTGTTTGCTCATTTTAATGAACATACAGTCAATTTTTTTGGTCTGTAGTTCTGTGAACTTTAACACGTGTAGATTTGCGTAACCACCACCACAAACAGGATACAGAACAGTTCATCAACCCTCAAAAAACCCTCATGTTTCCCTTTGTAGTGACACACTCTTCCCGCCCTTCCCCTCTGGTATCTGCCAATCTCCCACTCTAGTTGTGTTTTTCTGAGGATGTCATATAAATGAAGTTGTGCAGTATGTCACCTTTTGAAATGGGCTTCTTTCATGCAGAATAATGTCGCCGAGACTCATCTAGGCGGTTGCAGGTATCAACAGCCCATTCCTTCTTTTGTCCTGTGTCGATACACCCTAGTTTGTCTATGGGTTTACCCGTTAAAGGGGTTATTTCCTACTTGGGGGAATTACAAATAGAACTGCTGTCAACATTCGTGCATTCTTTCTCTTGCCATGTCTGCTCCTGTGATGATATATATGTTAATTTTTTATTTTATTTTATTTTATTTTAATTGTTATTCAAGTACAGTTTTCTGTCATTTACTCCCGTCCCAGTCCAACCCCCATATGTTAATTTTTTTTTTTGATATTGTGCCACAAGCCCTCTATATCTTGTTTTTTTGTTGTTGTTTTGTAGTTTTTCTCTCTGTTGTTCAGGTTGCGTGCTTTCTATTGATCCGTCTTCAAGTTCAGAGATTCTTTCCTGCGACATCTCCATTTTACTGTTTAGCCCATCCATGTAGTTTAAACAATTTTTTCTGTTACTGTATTTTTCAGTTCAAAAATTTCCATTTGGTATATGTCTATCTTCTATTTAGGAAAAAGCTGAGGAAGTCTCAGAGTCTTCATCCTTACTTGGAGTGTTTTTGAAAATTTGGGTAAAACATGATAGCACCAAATCTACCATTGAAATCCATTCTAAGTGCACAGTTCGGGGGCACTACACACACTCACATCGTTGTGAGCTGTCACCACGTCCGTCTCCAGAGTTTCTCTTCTCTCCAAACCAAAACTCTGTACCCAGTAAACACTAACTCCCATTCTCTCGTTGGAGTATTGTTTTTAAAGATTTTATTTATTAATTTTTAGAGAGAGGGGGAGGGAGGGAGAAAAAGGGAGAGAAACATCAGTGGTTCCCTCTCACGCGCCCCACACTGGGGACCTGGCCCGCACTGGGGAGCTGGCCCACAACCCAGCCATGTGCCCTGAACAGGAATCTAACTGGGGACCCTTCAGTTCACAGCAGGCTCTCAATCCACTGAGCTACACCAGCCAGGGCTGCTTGGAGTATTTTTATCACTGCCACTTGAAGGTCTTTTTCAAATCATTCCAGTATCTTTGGTGTAGGTGTCTTTTCATTGCCATTTCCCACTCGAGCTGAGATTTTCCCGCTTCTTTGTATGGTGAGTCATTTGTCCTGGACATTTTTTTTTTCTTAGTATTACGCTATGAACTCTGGGTCTCATTTAAATCCACGGAGAAATACTGCTCTTTCTTTCTTAGCAGGCATATGGCAAAGTGGGTTCAGGTTGCAAACTCCACCTGCCTTCTGCACGTTACAGTGTCAGTCCTGTTTTCAAGTGCTCTGCGATGCCACGGGCATCTGCCTCGTGCGCGTGTCACCCGGAGGTCAGTCTGGAGCTCTCCCAGTGGCCCAGCTCCTCATTCATTCCTCTAAGCGGTTTAGGGTAGATCTACTCCTGTACCACTAGGGGGGGAGCCCAGGAGCCCATAAATAACCTTGTGGGCTGCTTTCCCTAACTTCCCTCCCAGAGATTTCCCTGGGACTTTCCGGTTCCCTGAGGCTTTATTTACCCAACTCTGACATGAATTTCCCACCACTGCAGCTATGTCTGGGGCCAAAACAAAAGGGGCTCATCGCACAGCTCTTCCAGTTAGAGAGGAAGGTTCTTCTCGTAGTTTCAGGCTCCTGTAGGCACTTGCCACCACCTCTGCCACCCATGGGATGGCCTGGGGGCTAAGACACAAGACAGTGGACAAAAGAAAAGAAATAGGGACCTCCCCAGTGTCTCTGAGTGTTAGGAGACCTCTTCAGTTTTCCAGAACCAGACTAGAGAGTTTCACCTGTTCACGCTGAGGCACCCTTCTAGGTTTGGGGCTGCATCGAGACCAAACCGGGGACTATCGGGGGGGAAAATGAATTGAAAACTCACTTCCAGACTGGTGGTACCTCAGCTACTATTCTTCCCTAGTCTGCCTGCTACGGTTGAATTTTCGGGGGCCTCCATTAGCTGCTCTGTGCCTTCTGTCCAGGGTTTGGAGCTGCATCAGCAGCAGAGGCGGGGTGGAGACTGCTTACTCCACCTTAGGGAAATGGGAAGCACTACCCCAGATGTCCCATCCATCCCTCAGTCTCTCTGGAGCAGGGCGGGGGACAGTTGACTGCTGAGGGTCAGGTGGGAAGCACGGAGGCTGATGAAGATGTTTGGGGGTTGAGTCTAAAAGACAGGTGATTGTGTCCTGGCTGGGTGGCTCAGTTGGTCGGAACATCATCCCGTGCCCCAAGGGGTTGCAGGTTTGACTCCCATTCCGGGCACATAGCTAGGTTGTGGGTTTGGTCCTGGTTGGGGTGCACACGGAGGGCAGCTGACCCATGTTTCTCTCTCACATTGACGTTTCTCTCTCTTCCTCCCTCCCTCCCTTGCTCTCTAAAAATTTAATCCATAAATATATCCCTCAATGAGGATAACAACAAAATAAAGTGATTATTTCCTAAAGGGTGAGTTGGGGCAGAGCGTTCAGGGTGGAGGGGCCCACATGAGCGATGTCCCGGAAGGGTACCAGAGCAGATTGGGAAGTCCAAGGTGAGGGGTGCAGGGCCGGGGCAGGATGGAGGGTGAGGATTATGGGAGGGGCGGCCGGGCACTAGGCCGGGACTCCATGTTCAGAGGCAAGTGGTTGATTTCTGATTTGTATGGGTCAAAGAAAAAGGCCGGGTAATGTTTTCCACTAGTGCGTGAGGAGGGGAAGCCCCCACCCCCAGACCTTGACAGGATGTGGGGATGCTCGTGGGCGTCTGAGGCTTTGGCAGGGAAAGGTAGCAACCGGGTTCAAAAAGGCCAGTGGCTCCGTTCCTGCAGAGAAAGAAGGGCACAGTTTTATCTCTACCGCCTTTCTTGGGTCTGACCACCTAGGAGAGGGGCCACGGGCTTCTCTGCTTCTGTACCCCAGATAGTAAACCTAACGTTTCCCGAGGGTTTTCTATAAATTAGGGGGAGAAGTGGGAGCGGCTGGGGGACTACGTCAAAGAGCTCTCATTATATTCTTTAAAAATGTTTTCAAACCATGTGTATTCGAATAAATGATCCCAAAACACAGAAGCTGAAAACAACATGTATGGATTACCTCATGCAGTTTCTGAGGGTCAAGAATCTGGAATCGGCTTAGCTGGGTCGTTCAACGTCTTTCATGAGGTCACAGCTGGCGGCCAGGGCTGCACTCCCCTGAAGGCCTGACAGGGGCCAGAGGGTCCGCTTTCAGGATGGCTCCTTTGCATGGTGGTTGGCAGGAGGCTTCAGGCCTTCCCCATGTGGGCATCTCACAGGGCAGCTCCTGACCTGGCAGCTGCTTTCCCCATGAAAGGGGACCCGAGAGAGAGCAGGAGACCAAGAGGGAAGTTGCAGTGCCTTTTATGACCTGATCTCAGAAGTGGCATACCAAAATTTCTGCCGTTATCCTACTGGTGATTGAGATATTGTGACTTGCAAAACCATGTCAATTTGGCCACGCAGCTGACCAAAATCTATTTCTCGGGTATATTTGGTCTTGAGCCATAGTGGCTGGCTCAAAGCCCCTAACACCCTTGACATTTCCTGAGGGATACGACCAATGGGAGCATCTTTTGATATAACATTTGCTTTCTTGCCCTCAGGTCCTGAAAGCCCTTCAGATCCATAAAGGTGAAATGGGTGTTTTGACATTCATAACAAGCCCCTTTTCACGTTCATATTAAGGAAAGATAATTTGGGGGAAGTACCTTAGGGTGGGGGCTTGTTGCCAGGGGAACCACCATGAACAGAGGGCTGGAACTTTTGATCCCACCCCCTGACTCCAGAGAGGGGAGAGAGGGTTAGAGGTTGACTCAATCACCAATGGCCAATGAGTTCATCAATCATGCCTATGTGGTGGATCCTCCACAAAAGCCCAGCAGGAGGGGGTTCAGAGCGCTTCCGGTTTGGGGAGCCAGAGTCATTCCATGGGCCACCATGCAGGGCCCCAAGCTCCATGAGGGCAAAAGCTCCTTTACTTGGGTCCTCACTTCATTGCTTCATCTGGCTGTTGATTCATATCCTTTAATATCATTTGTAATAAATCGATAATCTAATGAGTAAACGTTTTCCTAAGTTCTGTGATCTGTTCTAGTGAATTACGGAACCCGAGGAGAGGGCTGTTGGAACCTCCTGCTAGCGGCATGTGAAGTGGAGGGCGGCTTCGTGGGGACCAGCCCTTTGCCTGTGGCATCTGATTCTGTCTCTGGGTAGACAGTGTCACAACCGAGTTGAATTCTTGGACATCTCTTGATATTTGAGAATTGCTTGTTGATGTAAAGAAGCCTCCACACCCCTTGAAATTGGGTTCAGGAACCCTTTCACTCCCCTAAGCCACTGCTGGTTCGGTGTGAGCGGGGACTATACAAGGGTTTGAATACGGTGGGGGTCACTGAGGGTCATCTTGGAAGCTGGCCAGCACAGCACGTGAAAGGATTACCAATCCAAGTTATTTTGTAAATTTAAAGAGATCACTGAGAAATATTATTAATCGAAATAAGCAAGTTGTCCTTTTCTAGAATCTCAAATAAAAATGAAACCCAAAGCCTGTACATTTCTATTATACGCACACACGTAAATGTACAGGAAAAGGTCTGAAAGGACACACTTCAGTCCATTTCCTCCCATTTCCTGGGGAAGAAATAGAATGAAGTGCTATGAAAGGAAACTAACCACTTTTGCAACATATTTTCTTTATGGTTTGCATCCTTGGGTCACTGTTCTAACTGTCTGTTGCTAGACGGCAAACCACTTTAAACTTAGTGGAATAAAGCAACACTCTTTATTCTGCTGACAGATTCAACGAGTTGGAGAATTTGGACAGGACACGGTAGAACTGATTTGTCTCTGCTCCATGATGTCTGGGACCTGACCGGGGAGACTCAACTAGCTCGGGTCACAACATTTGTGGCACCTGGGCTCAGAGAGGGCCATTGACTGCAACACCTGCACGTGGCCTCGCACTGTGGCTTGGTCTTCGCCACAGCATGGAAGCTGTGTTCCAAGGTGAAGTGTCCCAGGAAGAAGGGTCTGGAAAGAGGACCAGGCAAAGCTGCATGGTTTTTATGACCCAGTATCTGAAGTCACATAGCACCACGTCTGCCATATTCTGTTGGTTAAATCAGCCTATTCAGATCTGAGGAAAGGACGCATAAATTCTCCCTCCCGATGGGAGGTGTGTCAAGGAACCTGTGGTCATTTAAAATCCCAGTTAGTTATATGATGTTCAAATCTATTTTAAATAAAGCATGGGAAATAAAACTATGAGGCTGCCTTTCCAGGGACAGTGGATTGGGAGCCCCAAGGCACACACTCATAGTGGCTGCCTCCCAGACTCTTAGGTCCTTCTGTTTTTGTTTGTTTGTTTGTTTTTTATCCTTACCTGAAGACGTTTTTTCACTGCTCTGAGAGAGAAAGGAAGGGAGAGAGAAAAACATCACCTGGTTGCCTCTCATATGCACTCAGATCAGGGACCGAACCCACAACCTTTTGGTTATATGACTCTACTCCAACCAACTGAGCCACACGGGCCGGGGGGCCCTTCTGCTCTTTATCTCCTTGAGCCTGACCATCTCGGGGAAGCTGACATAACTTGGCAGTTACAACTTATATATATATATATATATTTTGTTTCTTTTCTTTACCTGGAGCCAAGCCCTTTATGGAAATATTTATTTATGGGTTTATTTGTTCCCCATGCCTTGCTCCAAAGAGGGCTTGAAGAAGCTTATAAGAATTTATACAGCATAATCATATGATTAGAAAATATGTACATAGATCAAGGAACCACAGTGAAGGGAAAGGAAAGCTGAGGTAGTAAATTGAGACCAGAGGGGAAGTTCATCATTAATAATATATACTGTAAAGTCTTAAGTAAATGTTTGGCACTGCAGCGCTGGAAAGGATTATACATGTTATCTGATCCAGTTCCCTAACTGCCTCTTGAAATCCCCTTCCAACACCCAATTAGCCAGCTAGTCTCAATTTGCACATCTTCAGTGGTGCGGATCTCACTACATTGCAAGACAATCCCAACTATTAGACGTTGTGGACGCAGGAATCACAAACTCCAATGCTTCCCAGGGCCAGGGAGGCAAGAAAAATGCTCGAGCGGGGTCGGTGTGGAGCTGGGAAGAACGTGGTGAAGTGGAACGCACACACCCAGTGCAGCAGGGGCAACCGCTACTCCTTCTAGACGATCCTTGCCACGTGGGAACCCCCAACTCTTATTTCAAGAGAAGCTGGAAATCCCAATGTACATGGGAAATCTTCTGGTTTTTTAGATGTTGGCAATTAATTCTCCATTTTATAAAACACAGCAGGCCAAACAAAACAGAACTGATGTCAGATGCTGCTCACAGGCCACCAGTTTGTGAGCCCAGAAGATGCCAAAGTCACGGGCTTCGAAGTTGAATTAGAACAGATTTTTGACTCTGTCTTTGCCAATTGCTCACTGGGTAATTATTTAGAGCCTCAGTTCTCCTCTGTGAAATGGGCCTAATAATAGTTTCGATCTCTTAAAGGGGTAGCTATGTGATAAGTAAGATAGTGCGGCACACACGAAGCACCAATAAATACATTGCTATAGGTAAAGAAATAATTTACAAATTAACAACGGACTAATCTTTATAAATAATATATGCTGTGTTAAATAAATGCAGTAAATAAAATAACTGTCACGAGGGCCTCTCTGGGGCTTCCATCCACTAATTCCAGCTCAGCCTGTGAAGGTAACTTTTGAAGGATGGTTGAGGTACGTACATTCCAATGCTTTTAATCGTTATAAGTGCAGGTCACACTATCCCCTTAGGTGCCAGAACATACAGACAAAACTCAGCTGCGCTGACAGAGGAAGTCTGCAGGGTCTTGCTTTTGGATGGGGGGGATGAACAGAGATGTGTCGTGTATGCGTGGAGAGAGGGGTCCAGGGAGAGGGGGCATGCCAGGTGGGGAGACCCCCTGCCACAAAGGCACAGAGAGTCTGGCAAGCTCATGGAGCCCAGCCAGGGAGAAAAGGGAAATATCGTACAGCCAACTAAGTAAGAGGCAGACCTGTGTGGGCAGGAGGAGCCTCCAGCCTGTGCCTCCGGCTGATGGGGAGCTATCAGAGAGTTGTGGACAGGGACAGGGACAACCAAAAAGTATTTTTGCC
>PVKM010046400.1:0-11696 GCA_004027735.1 Carollia perspicillata
AGCCCCTGCTGATAATGAGTTTAAAATGCATCACAGCTAGACCTAGCTGCATGTGTCATCTGGTTGTTCTGTGTGCTAAAAGGTTGCTGGTTTGATTCCAGGTCAGGGCACAAGCCTAGATTGTGGGTTAGGTCCCCAGTTGGGCCTTGGGGTGAGTACAGGAGGCAACCAAATGATGTTTCTCTCTCATATCAAGGCCTCTCTCTCTTTTTCTCTTCTTTTCTCTCTCAAAAAAACACATCGCTGTTGTGTATGGGAAATAACACTTCTGAATGACTTTCCCTTCATGTTATCTACCATTTAAAATCTTTGGTGTCTGAATAATTGACACTGTCCTTCCTAATAGCCACACTCACCGGCATCCCAGATCAAATGCCAATTGGGAGCCCTTAGTTA
Source organism: Carollia perspicillata (assembly GCA_004027735.1). Taxonomy (NCBI): domain Eukaryota; kingdom Metazoa; phylum Chordata; class Mammalia; order Chiroptera; family Phyllostomidae; genus Carollia; species Carollia perspicillata. The sequence goes on from PVKM010046400.1 coordinate 397, forward strand.
AGTCATTTAAAGTCTTTGCGTTTCTGCCTTTCTCCTGTTTTATTGGAATACTATGTGAGGTATGATACATGTAAGGTCATTAATTATACTGACACACATATACACATACAGTATTAAATAGAAAAAGCACCTTGACTCCATAAACGAGCAACAGTTTACTAGAATACACAATTTCTCAGTTAAGGGGTTTGGGTGCCTGTCACGTGGGGTGAACATATCTTTCTGATTGCATCTGAAATCTCTTTCTGATGCTTTTTCTTTCAAGTAGTTTCGATTGACATTTAAAAAACACTACATACTTTTCCATTGTAGTAAACAAGATAATTTAAACTTTTCTTGATATTTCAGGTCCACCATTTTCATTCACTGTCCTGTACTTTAGAGGTGGAGTTTTGGCTGTGTCTGCCATAACATGCTCCTTTAAATAACTATGGATTGATTTCATTTACCTCTTTCCCTTAAAAGTGGAATTTAGCCCTGGCTGGTGTAGCTCAGTGGATTGAGCATGGGCCTGTGAAGCAAAAGGTTGCTGGTTCGATTCCTAGTCAGGGCACATGTCTGGGTTGCAGGTCAGGTCCTCAGTAGGGGACACATGAAAGGCAACCACACATTGATGTTTCTCTCCCACTCTTTCTCCTTCCCTTCCCCTCTTTCTAAAAATAAATAAATAAAATATTTTTTTAAAAAGTGGAATTTAGAATGAGTACCTGCATGGCTTCTTGGGTATTTCAGTGGGACTTTTTTAGCCACCAAAATAACCATGGACTCAAAGGGTGAAGTAGCCTTTTAATTTGTCTCCTTGTGCTTAATTCTCTAGTGTTTTTCTCTTTATTAGGGTTCGCTATATCGGGACAGCCTTCACCACCCCTCTCCTTTCAGCGTTAGGGTCACCACAGTGCTGTCACTTGCCTCATTTCCCTCTGACTTCTCCCTCGGCTAATTTTTTCTTCTCTCTGTATTATTTAAACACATTTTTGTTCTTCATTTTGTTTCTTGCTTTGCCCTCAGGACTTCTCTCTTGAGCCCATATACATGCTTTTACTTTTGTACTTTTATTTCTGTGTAGCTTTGATAAAGAATTTCCTGTAGAGCAGTAATCGATATCACTGTCTTACATCCTACATTCTCTTTCTTCATCGGGGGGTGAAAGGCTCGCCCACTGGAGTTCCCGTCGGATCACTGTCTGCCTGCAGGATGTGGCTGTCCAGCAGCTGGCTTCGAGATGGGAGTCCGAGGGTCTTTTTGATCGTCCTGTGTTCTCACTGTCTTTATACAATAGAGAAGAATTTTTCTTGGCCAGGGGTCTGAGAGAGAACTAACTCTCTCTCTCCCTCCCTCTCTCTGTCCTTCTCCACACACATGCACACAGACATATATATACATACACACATACATATATATGTATTTATATGTAAAAATATATATGTATTTTTTCAATACAATATATATGTATTTTTTTTCACTTCCAGTCCATTCACACTGTTCCAGGTTCACTCTGGCTACAGCACCCTTTCCTCATTGGTCTCAATTTATATAAACTATGTTAATGGCTATATGAGCACATTGCCCTAGACATTTCCATTATAGGAGCTTGTGAAGTATCTATTTCTAAGAGGCAAAGACAGACCACTTGCTATGAGGGGAGCTTTTACAATTTAAATCTTAAATTGCTGTGCTCCATTGGGGAGTAGTCAATTTAACCATCAATAGAGGCATATCCATCTCACACTACAGTTTATGTATGACATTTTTTAGAATCCAGACTGGATTATAAGGCCTTCGACAGCTCGACTGTGTCGCCTATAGAGATGCTCAAGAACGTTTCCGAGGCCGTGACACCTCTAATCTATTCATAGCCTCCTCGTGAATGGCCTTGAGAAAGCCCTTCTGTGACTGCGTCCTCGGAGATGCTGACCACAGAGAGCACTGTTTCTGCAGAGCAAGTCACTGCAGCGAGTGGTTGGAGGGTGTGCCAAGAGTCTGGGGAGAGCCCTCTCTTTTCCTGCTGCTTTTATGCTGGTATTTTACAGAAGAAGCAGGTAGAGCCGTCCACTCCATTCCTGGAGTGATGGTGATAGAGTGGGCCGTCACACCCTGGTGTCGCTTTCTTTCACCCTGTTCTGTACCGAGCGTTTCCTTGTGAAGAAGGGCTCCGAGGCAGGCTAGGAGACAAGCTGCTCACTGTGCTCGCGAGACTCTGATCGTTTCCTTGTGTTCTCTTTGCTTTGGGAAGCATCTCTCAGGTGCCAGGTCTGTCTCCACCACCTGGCCTCCTCTGGAGTAACACATATTGTTAGTGAAGAGATCACGTATTTCAAACCTTCAGTTTTATCCCTAAGTCCTTAAAAGTGTGTGTGTGTGTGTGTGTGTGTGTGTGTGTTGGGGGGCCAGGGGACAGGGAGGAAAAGGGAGCCCAGACACAGAGACGCATAGCTGGCTTTTAATCGAGGGCTCAAAGAATGTTTGGGGTAAGAAGATCTTTTTTGTTCCCCAAAGCAAATATTTGATTGCAGTTTCTTTTAAGTACCCTATTTTCTTGTTTAACCTCCAAGTAAAGTTTTGGCAGCTCTATTCAGCAAGAGAACAAGAATCCAATCAGCACGACTTACGGCCACAGCTAGAGCTTGGAGGAAGACAAAATAAAAAACAAGTCATGAAAGAAGTTAACTGGAATGTGCTTCTAATTTATCAATACTTAATCAAAGTAAATATCAGATTAACAAATTAACAGTGTCGAAGATATTTTAATATGTCACAGGAGTGATGGTGGCTAAAGGTATTGGTGATATTTTGTAAGTGCCAATCGGCTCTTCATGTTATTGGTCAGACAGAGAATTGATTTTCAGTGGCCTTACGGAGCTACAACCATTGCTCTGACGTATGAAGGCACAACAAAGAGAACATTCCTATGCAGGACTGGGTGACATCTGGTTGGTGCCACAGACCACTTCCAGAGCGGTGACATGTTCGGCACTTGAGGTGTCTAAGGCAATCAATCAATGAGGCTGATTATTTCCTTTGTTGTTTGGCTGATCTGCTCCAGAGAGGCTGTGGTACTCTGGTTCTTATTTGGTTCAGATATGAAGGCTTATTCTCTTAAGGTTTAAGTTTTAATCTCTTTACTCATTAAGCACAGATATCCTTTTCATATTTAATATCAAAACTGGAAATGGGATTTATCAAATTCTGTGAACATGATAAACTCAGTTGGTCACTAAAATCCTTCAAATTTGGTAATTTCAGAATTAAAAGGAAACTTGAAGAGCTTATCCGAGCTGCTTATTTTAAAGGTAAAACTAATACAGTTAACCTGCAGCACTAAATGTTCTGCTCTCAGGGTTTCTGGAAGTCTTACCATATTTGATCCTACTTCAATAAGCATCGTGTACACAGGTGCCATTGGAGAAAACTCTCCCTTGTTAACTCTGCCAGTCTTTCTGGCTTTTGTTAGCAACAGAATAATGGAGATAAGCTCTATATTTCTGTTTTGAAAGGGTAGAAGAAAAAGAGTCACGAGGTCAGAGTTCAGGGGGCTTCGTGGACCTCTGTGGTGGTTCTTCCGGTCGGAAGGGGGACTTCCTTTCCCTGAATTTCCTAAATCGGAGAAACAGCGTGCATCCCAGGAGCAGCTGCCCCTCATGCTACTTACAAGCAATTTACATAAAATTACTCCAAAATTCTTCAATAACCAGCTATTTTGCAGCTTGTATCACAGGTTATTTTTTCAGAGATCCAGTATTCCTCCAGAACTTTAATTTTAAAGGAGACCTTCACCTTTATTTTTGGATTATTAAATCAGTGCCTGTTGAATTATAGAGGAGTTGGAAAATATAACACACAAGGGAAAAACTGCATTACTACCTTTAACATTTTGGTCTATTTCCTCTAAAATGTTTTGTTTTGCATGTTTTAAAACAGAATTGGAATCATAATATACATACAACTTGTATTTTTTTTACCTTAAACCATGTTGTGAAAGCGTTCCATGTTATTAAATATTTATTCATCAAACCAAGCATTTTAAAAGGCCACACAGTGTTTCATCACTGGCTGGGCTCAAATTGATAAAATCAATCTCCCATTTTTCTTGAGCATCGATCGGTTCATGTTGTTTCCAATTTTTGCTATTATGAAAATTGTGTCTTGACCTGAGATTGTTTAGACTAGATTTCTAAAAGGAAGACTACTGAGCCTCAGTTATACAGATTTTCTTGAAATTTATTACCAAGGCTTTTCACGGTGCGATTTTACCGAGGTACCGGGCTCCCAGCAGTGTGTGTGAAGGAGTAGTTCTGCCAAGCAGGCGGGAGGGCGGAACTTGTTCGCATACCCTCACATGGCTGCCAGTCACCCCAGTGTGGCCTTTCCATTCTCTCCTTTCGTTTTTTAGGCTGTTGTTATTGTCATCTTGGAAAACTTGTTCTTGGCGTACAGAAAAGGTCATAGGACATGAAGCTTATGACCTGTGGGGGAGAGAAAATTATTTGCAGCTCACATGTAAATGTCTATGTTTGAGTTCATATCTCTATACAGGGCTTGACACAAATAATGCTCCTTTTTTATTACAAAATATTTTATTAAATAATCATAAACATGTAATTTTGTAATATAACAGTATCAGACTCAAGCACACCATGTGACGTTTTAGGTAAAATGTTCAAATTGCCGTCCATCTCGTGCGAGACATTCATGTACCCTACCAACCACACTCAAGCAGGTGTTACTTTGGCTGGACTCTGTATATACAATTATATGTGTGCAATACACGTCTATAAATGTATAAAAACATAAACAGCTATCATATATAATACAAACATATATTTAGCAATCTCAGTATGTTAATTTTAATATAGCAATATTGTCTATGATATAACATGTGTCCTATGTTATATTAAATATAAATAATCAATATGTAATAAAATGACAAAATGTTGATAAATTTAAAAACTATTAATAGCAACAACAATTGCATATATACATATATAAATGCACACATAGTTTATATAATATAAATGTATAGTAGTTTCCATATTCCTGCATATCTTGTGGCATATATGCACATACATGGTAGGCCATGACATATGTTACATTTCAAATGAAATAGTACAGACAAGTGCCACAGTTCAGGGGAGTACATTGAGGGCTGTGGAGGATGAACCATTTTACCCAAGCACGTGGAGCTTAAACTTGACACTGAGGAATGAGAACTCCCCAGCAGTGAAAGAGTCCTGGGGGATATTCCTCAATAAGGAGACCAGTAGAGAGGTTATAAGTATATTTTTTCTCAGCAAAAGTCTCTTCCTCAAGGGTCATGTGGAGTAATGAACACAGCATATTCTAGAGATAATAGGCCAGTTTGGAATAGAGGGCTAATTTAGGTGAACAGCAGCAAATGTTTGGAAATATTTGCATGTGATGTTTGAAGTGCTGTAAGTTTTGACTGGTTAAATAAGTTTTGATCTGTGGCAGCAGGGAGCCACCGAAAGCTTTTCTGTGGGAAACTGGCTTGCACAAATTATTTGCACCAGTGACTACTGCATTAGAAATAGCCAGCTGAGTGAGAGAGAGACTGGAGGTGGGGGAGCCCAGGGCGTGGCTGCAGCCTCGGTCTGGCCGAAGCACGGTGGAGGTGTAAGGGGTGATAATGGGAAGCGTTCTGCAGGTTTGGGTGGCTGATCAGGCGTTGGGATTTGGGTCTGGAGGCAGAGATTCCACTACTTTAAGGAACTGTATAGTTGGTAGAAATAAGACAGTTGAGAAGGAAAGCAGGTTTTGAGGAAATGAATGATCTATTTTGTATAAGGAAAGGAAAGAAGCAGATGAAAAACGTATCACCATGTTTTAACTTGCTAAAAACTCTTAAAAAACCTGTCAGGGACAAGGATTTGAAATGGTAAGGCATCATTATTACTGGGTTTCAGGTCTCTGTGTTCCTCCTTTCCCTGTGAATTCTGAAAGAGAGAGTCCGTGTTCAGATTTTCAGAGAAGTGTGAATTCTCTCAGGCCATTGTGTGGAATCTGCCCCAGTATTTCTGCACTTGGAGCAAAAAGGTTTCTCCTTACTCTGTCTTTTCTTTCTTCTTCCTTATTAAAAATCAGTACTGATGAACACAATACTGGCCAACACCTCAAATATTCCATTTAGAATTCTCTTAATATCTTAATATTGAAATCAGAATGTACTTTAATGGAGTATACGTTATTTTCTGGTTTCGATGTCCTAAAGGTTAATAATATTTGAATGTTAACTCCTTTAGCCAAAATAAAAGAGTTTGGGCCATTTCAGCTTCTAACACAGTTTTCCTCTTAACCTGTGTTGGCGACATGGATTGAGAAATTCTGGTAGTTCTAGATGAGCAATTTTTAACCATTGTGTCACAAGAATTTTTAAAGCATGCAATGTAGGCAGGGGCCCTGACCTCTTTTCCCTTAGACTGTCAAATAAGAAAATGGCAGCAGCCACACAACGATCGCCATCTGGTGCAAATGAATCAAACAAAATTATACCTATTTTTTTATTGTCAGAGTGGCAAAAAATATATTTTTTGGTATGCTGCAGAATTTTAGTAATTAGGTTTGTGTGCCATGAGATGAAAAAGGTTGAAAACTGCTGTTCTTGATTAATATAACAGCTGTTTATAATTGGGAGGAGAAGCCCTGTGGAATTTGTGTCAAAGTAAATATGTTGCTTCCGGAGGAGGAGGATGCTTTCTGGGGTTCTGTGTAATGTTAGATAGACTCTGGCCAAGATCACTGTGCAGTCACTGTGGGTTAAAGAATTTCTTTAGTTACTCCTGCTTGTGGCTGAATGGAGCTGGTTTAAATGACCATAGCCATGAACCTGCTCTCGTAGTTGATTATGAAGTTGTGTCTAAGGATAGGATATTTTGGTTCTATTTATTGGCATAAAACCTCCAGTGACAGAAATGTAAAAGGGATTTACTTTAATGGCTATAGCCCTCTTAATAGAACAAGGAAACGATAAAGAGAAAAGAATATTTTAATTGCAAATTCCAGGTTATCGCTATACAAAGTTGGAAATCTGTACTACTGGAAATGTCCATGCCCTAAAAAACATACAGCAATGGCAGAAAAAAATCAACATTTGGGATGATGTTTTAGTTTAAATATTTGCCAACTTAAATGCAGGATTAAACAGCACATTATAATTTTTTACAGTTAGGCCTTATTGAGATATAATTTATGTGTGGTAAAAGTCACATTCCTGAAATGAATAGGTCAATGAGTTTTGCTAAGTACGTAAGACTTCACCACCACTACTACCACATATAGAACATTTTCATCAACCCCCCGATTTTCCCTGTGCCTCTCGGCAGTCGATCCACTCCCTTGATACACACTCCAGGGCAACCACTGATCTGCTTCCTGTTCTTCGGTTTTATCTTTCTCTGATGGTGTGTAAATGGAATCACACGGTATATAGACCTCTTTGCTGTTTTCTTTCACTGAGCATAATATCTTTGATACTCATTTGTGTTGTTGGTTGTATCAGTAGATCATTCCCTTTTATGCTGAGTAGAGTTCAGTTGCGTGAATGTACCACAATTTATTCACCAGTTGATGGAAGTTTTTATTTTCCTTCCAAGTTCTTGGCTCTTTTGAATAAAGCTGCTATAATATTTGTATGCAAGTGTTTCTATGTACATATGTTTTCAGTTCTCTTGGATAAATACCATGAGTGTGATTGTTGGGTCTTATGGTAAGTATGCTAAACTTTATAAGAAACTGACAAACTGTTTTCCAAAGTGGTCATCCTATTTTGGTACTCTTACCAGCAATTTAGGAGAGTTCCAGTTGCTTCTGATCCCGTAGTTACAGAACATACCTCTGTTTATATGTTTTTATGTTGAAACCTACATGTTTGTCTGAGATCCTTTTGGGCTGGGACTGAATCACATTTATATTTTTATACTTAACATGTAGTAAAGTCTTCACCCTAAAAGTGTATGTTAAATGAAAGAACCAATGTACCCATTTACCCATCTCTAAAGCAGAACTGATAACTTATGATTTATAGTACCACAGATTAAAGTAACTGAAATGATTTGAAGGCCTTTAGTACATAGAGACAAAGTTTACGTGACCATAGCAAAGCAAAAGTTTAAGATGTTTGTTCAGATAACTTCCATGTGAACCATTTAAATTTTCCACTTTAGTTAGATGAGAAAACTAATTGAAAGGAAAGACAATGTTCATCAGGGACAATATTAAACAAAGAAGATTAGGGAGAGTCATGGGTATTTTTCTACAGTACTCAGCAGGCTGTATTTGAGGGCAAATCTCGTGGGTCTAGGGGCGCTCTGGAAGCTGTGTTCTCAGCATAACTATTTTAATACTTACGTTTATGTATAACAGCCAGAAAATAATATTCGCCAGAATTATTGGCCAGTGGATATTAGTCTGTGATAATATAACAATTCTATTTCATTTGATGCTGTGTAATTGATGGAGCTCCCCTAGTGCACTGGGTGTGTTTATCACAGGCCAAGCCCCTTCCTGATGTAGTTTTGAATAGGGTGCAGCATGAGCATTTACTAGGGCATTTTATCCACTTCCCTTTGTTTTCTGGCAATATGTGCTTTCAGATTGCCAGAGGCTTGTCAGGAATTATTTTCAGATTTTTTAAACTTCAAGAGCCTTTGTTTAGATGATTTATTTGCTTACCTGTGCTCCTGTTGGATTGTGGTTCCTAATTATTAAGAACTTAAATGGATTTTCAGGGATTTATTTTTCAAGCCCCCTGACAATTAATTACCTCGGTGGTTTTTCTCTCTTCTCTTCCTTAAATTTAGATAACATTTCCCCTTAGTGTTGATTTATTTTGTATTCAATCATCCCACAGAGAAAAACATTTGTTTTCCAAGTTAAATGTTTTCATTTTTCATTGATATGATGCTTTGTTTGCACTGCTTCAATTGAGAGTTGAAACTCAGGAAAGAACCTGAATTATCCCAGTTTAACAGGCAGAGTGATGCTTTGCAACTACACATACGAGGCCACAGCTGAGAGGCCGTGGGAAACATTTGAAGCATTCAAACGTAGACAACTGTAACGCTTTATCACTTATGATATTTCACTTGGTATTTACGCACTGTACCCAATGGGCTGCTCATCTGTTTTGCCATATGGAACGTGTATAAATGGTAGAGTACAGAGCAAGAACGACGCGGGGACCAGAAACGATTCCAGGGCGGTTCAGGTCCTCACGAGCAGCAGCCTCCTCTTCTGTTGGGAGAAGCAGCTGGTGCTTTAGGGGAAGGTGAGCACAGCCTATTTCTCTCCTGTTTCCTTTGGCATCTGGTAAAAATATGAGAGAAGAAACATCCCTACCATCCATTTTATTTTATTTTTTTTGTCATTTTCTAAAGGTGACACTATGCCACGATAAAGAGTTAACTGACAGAATCAATTACGTCAAAGGTCTGAGTGGAAGATTTTTGTTTATTTCTTAGTTTAAAAAGAAAGGAAGAAGAAACTCAGGTATTCAAAACCAATCTGAGAACCCAAGGTTACATTTCTCCTCTATGCAATGAAGCTGACATCACACTGCAAACTATTTTAAAAGAAAATAAATGGAAGGTGGAAATACATGTCTGAAACACAGAACAGGGGATTTATATTAAAAACGTAGAAAGCTAAGTATCCAATACAAATCCATCTAGAATGAATTGAAGTATTGAGTTAAATGTGGGAAAAATATTTTACTTACAATTTAAGGATGTTGAGATCAGGTCAGTAAACAGCAACACGGACAGAGCTTTCTTGGAAAGGACAAAGGTCCGAATGTGATGTTATATGTGTCACAGGAAAATACTTCCCTCTCTTAAGAGAGGCGACTTTCTAAATCCTCTGGGAATGTTTAAAAAATACAAATTATATAAAGTTGCTGATCACTGAAATAAAGTGAAACATTATACCTAGCATTTAGAAAGACTGACTTTTTTCTACCCACAATAATTCTAGTTTCTTTAATAGGTTTGCTTTTAACCAATTCTGCCCCTTTTCATGTATTTATAATTTTTCCAGAGTCTGACCCTGAGAATATCTCACCTCCGTTTGCCAATGTTTATGTAACACATGCCGTTGACCCTTGCGCCCAGCACGTGTTGGAAGCAGGGGCTCTCGGTTGAGAAGTCTCGGTCGCTGTGGGATGGTGGTCTGTCTGTTGGGAGGACGAGGAGGGAGCGCAGTAGCAGTCCCACTGGGGTGGGCGCTGTGAGGAACCTTCAGTAGAGACCCACCTTGATCTCATTTCTTCCCAGAGGTACAAACTGTTTATTTAGAACAAACAAAAACTCCAACCTCCATCCTAACCTGGAAAGACAAAGTCATTCATGTCATGGACAAAATTAAGCTCAGCTGACTGTTGATGACTCTTACTTTTTATTTTATTTCATTTACAGCAGTTTTAGGTTCACGATAAAGCTGAAATGAAAGTGTAGCGATTTTCCATGTACCCCCTGGCCCCATCCTCGAATAGCCCGCCCCATTAAGCGACATCACGCACCAGAACGGTACATGGTTTTGTCTTTGTTGTTTGTTTTTACTAAGGGTGAATCTACATTGACACATTAGAGTCGCCCCGAGCCTGTAGGTTGCCTCAGGATTCACTTTTGGCGTTGTTCATTCTGTGAACGTGGACGAGTGAGTAATGACACATACCCATCGTGATACACAGCACCGACTCGCTGCTGTGAAAGTCGCCTGTGCTCCCTGTTCCTCTCTTTCCCCAACCGTTTCGTCCATAGTTTGTCTTTCTAGCATGGTCTGTGGTTGGAACCATACAGCATGCGGCTTCCTAGATTGGCTTCTTTCACACCATACTAAGTGCTGGTGTTCATTTAAGCTGCCTCCATGCCTGTTCATGGCTTGCCAGCTCATTTCTTTTCAGATGCAGAATAATGTTCTATTGTCTGAAAGGACCAGAGTTGACTTATCCATTTGTCTACTGAAGGGAATACTGGTTGCGTCCAAGCTTCATCATTTCCAATAAAGCTGCTATAGACATCCATGTGTAGATGTTTGTGTGGACATAAGTTTTTAGCTTCTTTGGGTAAATACCGAGGAGGGCAATTTCTGGACTGCATAGGAAGAGTATGTCCAGTTTTTTTTTTAATTTTATTTTTTATTTTTATTTTAATTGTTTTTCAGTACAGTTTTCTGTCTTTTACTCCCATCCCAGACCACCCCCCAGTGCTCCCCACCTCCCTCCCCTTTCCACCCCCCTTAGTTTTTGTCCATGTGTCCTTTATACTTGTTCCTATAATCCCCTCCCTTTT
>PVKM010046401.1:0-11711 GCA_004027735.1 Carollia perspicillata
GACACCAGGCTCCATTATGCAGTGGTCTGAAGAGAGCGTGGTGCCATCTGGCCCTCAGCTGAGCAAAGCATTGTGCAAGCTGAGGCCCAAAGATTGGCTTTCCTTCAAAGAAGGAAAATCTGGGAAATGAAGAAATTCACAATGACATTATGGAGAAAACTTTATGAAGGGAACCTACTTAGCCAAGAGAAGAAATGTGGTGGATAGAGGTGTTTTGAAGGGAGAAATGTAAGGATATATATGGGGCTGGGTAGGGGCATTTGTTGGTTGTCTTTCAGGATTACTACAGTCTCTGTTTCCAATTGATAGACCAGCATTTTCTGGCTGAAAACTTCACTAACGTCCCTTATGTCCAAAATAAAATCCAGAATTTTCAACATACCATAGATTGTCTGGCCACGGTTTACCTTCCATGTTCATCTGCCCCTCATCCTCTCCACATTCGCACTGTGCTCTAACAATTCAGTCTCATTGGCATCACTCCAAGATGCATACTTTCCCATTGTGTCCCCCCCACTTTTCAAGGGGCTGGTAGGAGTTAAAGCCTGGCTTCTCACTAAAGTCCAAACCCTTTACGACACATCTAGCTTCCTTCTTGCTAGTTATAATCTCATGATAGTAAATGGGTAGATTTAGAGGCTATTTTAAAAGTGGCGGACACACTCCCTTATACCCTTAGTACAGAAAAATGGGGCAGAATACACCTTTAACTTAGAAGCCATCTGCCTCACATACCAACTCCTTAGAGAGAAAGCCAGGCACCGTGCCACTGTGCGGCCTTTCCGCTCAGGGATTATTGAGTTCCCGCTGATGACTCCTGCTCCAAAGGCCGCTTTCAGCAGTGCAGAGGGCTCTAGTCACCGGAATCCTTATTTTTAGAAATGCTGCATTTCTCCTATTCTAAAAATAGTTCCTGACAGCTCTCATCTTCTAAAAGCCCCTTGGGTAAATACACACAAACGTACACCTTTGAACGTATAGGATCTGATTAGTACGTTTTCACGTGGATGTAAAATTCTGGGAATGAGGGATAAATGAAATGATTTGTATAGTGTTTTGAGTTCTGTGCATGTAAACTGCTATACACATCTAAGTCACAGTGGAATACCAGTAGCAAAAGAGAATAAAGGGAACTTAAAAGAAATACCCACTAGATATGATACAAAAGCAAGTATGCTGGTGAGATTTCAGGCAGGTTGCTAACGGACAGCAGTGAATTTTGATGTTGAAGGACCTACGATTTGCATGGATGCTTTCTTAAGTTTTTCCCTTTGTTGTTTCCATGGACAGTCTGTTCATTTCTCAAGTTCAACTAAGAAAGGGAGAAGGAAAAGCATTCATTTTTCTTTATATGTTAATATCACAGAGTTTCCTAAACACACAAGAAAGTCAAGGATTATAAGGAATCCCTCTCTTTTAGCAAGCCTATTTTCTTCCTCTCTTACTCTTCCTCCCCCTCCCCTCACCTCCCTGCTCTTCTTTTTCAAGTAACGTTAAACTCACTGTAGAACTGTAGCCACCCCCCCACTCTCATCTCACACCAAATACCCCTCCTGCTCAGTGACAGATAACTAAGGCGTGAATGTGTCAGAAACCTTCCTTCTTCCCACTGCTTCATATTAACCTCACATATGTCACACTCACCCTACTTCTGTGAACTGCACCCTCAACCCAAACTACTCTTTTCACTGCTGCTGCTGCTGCTGCTGCTGCTATTTTCTGTTACATTCAGCATACTGAGTCTTCATAGTTCCTGCTAAAGTAGTGCCATAGGAATGTTCTTATCTTACTTCTTTCCATCTGTCCCCGAGGGAGACGGACCAACATCCTCTGCTATCACACCATTTCAAAATGAGGCCGACACGTTTTAGGAAACGTGGTTACTGCACCATATGAGCCTGGAAGCGTATACATCCTACATCCCCAGCGAGAATATGGCCACATCACAATTCCTCCAGCACTGCATCTCCTTTCTCCGTGTGGTTTTGAGACACACATCTGATATCTGTTTCCTATTTTGATCTGGGACACGAGTGGGTAGATATGAGCTATTCGAAGCTATTGAGGTTTGGGGGTTTACTTTTCCAAGAAATATACTTTGGAAACTTTATTATTAGTCATGATTCATCATTTTCTTTGTAGCCTTGAATTTCTCTTTTGAAAAAGTCTAACCTATGCAAATAACCACTTCTGTATTATTTCTCACTTTCTAGGACTTCAGTTCCACTATAGTTTATATTCAGGTCACATTTATTGGGATACTGCTTATAAATATTTTAATGTTTTTTCTATTAAAATTCTCTACATTACTATCTCTGAGACATGGACACTGAGTCAGACATTAACGCCTTCAAGTGAGGAAATCAGAAAGAAATGCACTAAGTGTTTGCATGGAAAATTACATGCAGTAGAATATATCTGTGGTTTGCATGTTTCTACAAAGGTGCAAAAAGAATTTACAGCATGACATCGAAACACAGTATAGGTGAAAGTCTGCAATATTTCAGTGAGCAGTGTATGATAAATGAAAAACAATTGGATAATAATTAGAGTTTCTAACTTAAGTTATTACAATATTTTAATTATAAATGGGCTGCATTACTTCTGCATTTCAGTGGGCAACAAATAAAAGAGCATTCTTTGATCTATCCGTGACCATTCTGGTTACGTATTGTATGTAACAATTCATCACAAGACATGGTGCTTTAAAACATCAAGAATCATGTTATCATCATCTTTCATCATCTGTAGGGTTAGAACTTTGGGAGGGACTGGACTGAACAGCCCAGGGTCTGTCATGAAGTAGCGGCCAGAGACTAATTGGAGCTGGAACAGAGGGGAGTTGGAACATCTAGGGGCTGGTAACTCTCTCTCTCCCCCTCACTATGTGGTCCCAGAGCTTCGTTTTGTCTGTTGCATGAGTTAATTTGGTCTTCCTCAGAGCTCTGGTGAGTTCAGGGCTCCCGCATGAAAGTGGTGGTAAATAAGCCTGGAAGAACCTGCTTCTCAGGGGAAGGGGTATCAAATAATACGGGGCCATATTTTAAAATCTCCACATTCTACACTTTGGCCAAAATTATTTCCATTATTCCCACATTCAAAATATAGTCACACTTAAGTCTGATCTTATTATACATCAGGCACAGGCCCAGCACTTCATTACAGATTGGAAGGGTCCTGGATTAGTTTCCTTGGACACATCTCCTGAAGTATGGCTCCTTTGAATGTTAAGATGTTTGACTTAAATTAGAGGTGATCTGCCCCCTACACGTCCAGTCTACAGTTGTAAGGTAGGCACAAGTCGCATGCTATAGGCACAGCTATTCAAAAACAGGTGGAGAAAGCAGATACCCTTGTCTTGCTCCTAATCTTAATGGGAAACTTTTTTTAGTTTTTGTCCGTCTAGTATGATGTTGGCTGTAGGTTTCCCATATATGGTCTTTATTATGTTGAGGTATGCTCCCTCTACTCCCACTTTGCTGAGTGTTTTTTCATAAACGGGTGCTGTACCTTATCAAATACTTTTTCCACATCTATTGATATGATCATGTGATTTTTGTCTTTCCTTTGTTTACATTACATTTATTGATTTTTGAATATTGTGCCATCCTTGCATCTCCAGGATAAATTCCAATTGATTGTGCTATACAATATTTTTAATGTATTGCTGGATGCAGTTGCCAATATTTTGTTGAGGTATTTAGCATCTATGTTCTAACCATCAGAGAGATACACATTAAAACCACAATGAGACACCACTTCACACGGGTCAGAATGGCCATCATAAACAAATCAACAAAAAACAAGTGCTGGCGAGGTTGTGGAGAGAAGGGAACCCTAGTGCACTGTTGGTGGGAATGCAGACTGGTGCAGCCACTGTGGAAACAGTATGGAATTTCCTCAAAAAACCAAAGATGGAACTTCCTTTTGACCCAGCAGTTTCACTGCTTGGATTGTACCCTAAGAATCCTGAAACACCAATTCTAAAGAACTTATGCATCCCAACTTCACAGCAGCGCTTTTTACAATAGCCAAGTGCTGGAAACAGCCTAAGTGCCCATCAGTAAATGAGTGGATAAAAAAAAAACCAGTGGTATATTTACACAATGGAATACTATGCAGTGAAAAGAAAGAAGGAGCTCCCACATTTTGAGATAGCATGGATGGAACTGGAGAGCATTATCTAAGTGAAATAAGTCAGCCAATGAAAGACAAATACTATATGATCTCACCTAAAAGTGGAACCTAATCAACAAAACAAGCAAGGGAGCAAAAGAGAACCAGAAACATGGAAATAAAGAGCAAACTGACAGTAACCAGAGAGGAGGGGGAATGGGGATAACAGGGGAAAGAAGGGGAAGGGTAAAGTCAAGGAATATATATAAGGACCCATGAACAAACACAACAAGGGAAAGGAGGATTAAATGTGGGAGGTGATGGGTGAGTAGGGCAGGGGAGAGTAATAGGGGGCAAATGGGCACAACTGTAATTGAACAACAATAATTTTTTTTTAAGGTGTGGAAATGGGAAGGATGAAGGTCACTGACACAAAGCAATTTTGAAATCCAATTAGGATTCCTTGATTAGGAGGCAGGTCTGCTCCCTGGGACTGATTCTCCTGAAGTCTTGCTTCCATTTTGTGGGATCATGATTCTGTCACTTGAGTTAGCCTTCCTTTCCCGTCAAAAGAAGGATGTACATGCCCGTGAGTCATTTTCTCACACTGTCTCCTATCCGTAGTGATTCAAAGATCCAACATCACTAGCCATCAGAGAGATGCAAATTAAAACCACAATGAGATACCACCTCACACCAGTCAGAATGGCCGTCATAAACAAAGATCCAAAATGCTACTTTGTCTTTGTTCCATTCTGTCCACACTGGTACAAGACTTTCAAAATTATATAGACTTCTATGTAGCAATTTATAATTGATTCCATTAGACAGAGCTCAAACCCACAAATTTTTTAGAAATAAATTCTATTCTACCTTGAGTTCCCTCTGAGGCTTCTTTAGGAAAACACTCGTAATATTCCTGGGACCCTATGTTTAACACCGGTGGGACGGAGTGTCTGCCAGTCATACTCTTAAAATTCTTAGAAGGCTTTCTTGGTCTGTTTGAGAAGTTCTATGTGGCACAAAATTAATTATCTTCTTTCTTTTTTTTAATCTATGTGTTTACTCATTATTTATCAAATTTTCATGACACGTTTTTCTCAGTGATCATTTTACAAATTATCTGTTGAAATTTTTTATGGTTGTTCAAGTACATCTGTCTCCATTTACACCCCACCTCTGCCTCCCACCCTACACATCCCCGCATCCCACCCTCGAACCTACCCTTTGTCCATGTGTCCTTTATACATGTTCTTTGATGGCCCTTCCCCTATTTTCTCCCATTATCCCTCCCTCTCCTCCCCTCTGGTTACTGTCAGTTTGTTCTTTAATTTTTCTGAGGTCTCAACAAGGGGTCTTATAAGCCCACCTGCATTTGTTTTCAGTTCTAAGGCCATTTCTTAATTTGAATGTTGTATCATTTTATTTTGTGTTTGTCATCTAGAGAGACTGAGAATGGGAAAATAGTTTGTTTTATAAAACAGCAAGGTCAAGGTCTGGATTCTTTATAATTCTTTAAAATTTGCTTGAAAACCAGGTAATTCCTTTTCACGGCTCATCCGTCTGTATAACTTGTCATACATGGCTAAAAGAGCTTACATTTCCAATATTCTGCTCCCAAGTCTTAAACAGATCCATCATTCCACAAGGTACATAGTCTGTGTTCAATATTACTACACTTAAGAATTTTGCTAAACATTCTGCCATTACATGAAATGAATCCCCTTTCCTCCAGGTTTAACTAACATTCTTCTCAATTTTCTTTAAGACTCATTAACAAACTCCTTGAGACTTGTCCAGCTTCCATTAACATTCTCCTCAAGTTCACTCAGCTTCTGCTCACCACTAGTGCCCCAAGCCAATGTCAGCTGTTATAGATTTGTGTTTCAGACACACTGCACTTCCAGACACCGAATTTTCTTTTGGTTACCTGTTCCTGCATGAAAAAGTAACTCAAAATTTAATAGGTAAATATGCCAATTATTTTGCTATGTTCTCTGTTTTTGTGGGTTAGGGGTTCCTAAAGAGCATGGGAGTCCTGTTCTGCCTGGGTGTCTTTCATGAAGTTGCACTTGGATGGTGGCTATTACAGCTGGAAAAGAAGTGGGTGGAGCAGCTAGCAGCCTTCTGGGTCTCTCTCAAGCAGTCTTGAGGCTTGTCTGTGTGATTTCTGCATGGGCTATTTGCACTTCCTCACAGTACGGAAAATTAAGGGTTTTATTCAAGTGCTCCAGTGAGCAAGGCAGTAGCTTCATTTGTGACCTAGCCTCTGAAGTCACTAACCATCACGTCCTGTGTAGTCACAAGTTCTTCCAAGTTTAAGGGGAGAGGCATAGGTAGAACCTCCTTTTTAATAAATTTGGGGCTATACTTTAAAAGTGTCATAATGACATTGGTTTTCTTAAATTTATCGACTTTAGAGAGAGAGGGGAAGACGGGAGGGATGGAAGTCGGGGGAGAGAGAGAGAGAGAAGAGAAAAAGAGACAGAGATATTGACTTGTTGTTCCACTTATTTATGCATTTATTGGTTGTTCCTTGTACGCACCCTGACTGGAGATTGAACCCACAACCTTGACGTGTCTGGGCATTGCTCTAACCAACTGAGCTACCTGGCTGCCAGGGCCACTTTGGCTTTCCTAAAATCATACTTTTAAAATAAGGTCTTAAGTTTCTTAACCATGAATTCTAAGCCTCCTACAGAAATTTTTCAGGAACGACTCTCACCTTGAGATGAAAATACTATAGTACAAATTTGAATAGCTATTATCAGAGACTTTTAAGCACCAGATAATGTGGCACTAAAGTGATCTTAACCATCTCCTATTTTTTTGGTCTTGTTGTTCTCCTACAATAGCGGTTTGGACCATACTCTAAATATCCAACTTCCCTGTACATGAAGTCTCTCTGTTCTGCTCAGCTAGTCCCCATTCCTGATCATTGCCTATTGAAGCGAGGGATATTTTAAATCAATTACACTAAATGGTATGACCTTTGAGTAAGCAACCTGACCTTCTGCTCTCAGAACTTTTCCATTAGACAGTTGACTTCTTTGCCCCCATAAAGGACCTGAAATGGAAAACATTTCATTATATCTATCACTCAGCACAAATATACCATCGGAGTACTATGTTCATTATAACAGGTGAAAAGGGACATTGTGTCTGCTATAACTGTCCTCCTGATGACTGAAATTCCTGTATTCTTCATCTCACTTCTGCCTAATTGGGAATACAAAACATCAGCATGGAGACAGAATGTCCATAACCACACTAGTTCATCAAGGCAAAATTTTTGCTTTTTCCTCCAGTAATTTTTATTTAAAAAGCTGACCAGTTTCGGGCTTTTATGTGAAAATAAAAGTTTTAAGTATTTGAAGTACTGCTCAGTCCTAAAGAACAGTCTTTAAATGACATGTTGTTACATAAAATTCTGGGGTTACATGTGCATTTTGACTTATTTCAACTTCACTGCCCATCATCCATCACAGCCACATTGGTATCACAACAGAAACATAAAGTATGAATTTATAATGAAAACTTTTGTCTTGTCTTTACACTTATAATGAGCACACACTTTCACTTCCAGTTGATAGCCTAATGCGATCCGCCAGAAGAAAATCCGCCTACACATTTCATTAAGGGGCAACTAAAGTCTTCCATGACTCTGACTTTCTCAGACTGTGTGAAATAAGAAGAATTCAGGTAATTAGAATCACAGGAACTGGCATTTTGGAAGATCTTTATCTTTCTCATTTAAAAATTACCTGCCTCTAAAATACTCCTTGCTCATACTCATGAATTTATTCAGCCCTTCAGATAGATGCACAAGGTTATATAGTCTGGCCTCTCCACTCAGGATTTTATATTATCAAATAAAAGCCATTGATGAATCTAAATAGGTATGATTAATTACACAAAGGATAAAACATGGAGATAATACATTGCTCTTTTCAGGTTATCTTCGCCCTGTGGCCTATGTCATTCGTCTGAACACCACTCGGCACAGTTGTCTTTATTGTCTACCCTACGGCCAATTTAGCTACAACAAGTCTGAGAAAAGAGACAGAGTTTCAGCCTACAATATGAGGCAGGAATTTATCAGAAGTTATGTGCTTTCTCTTCTTACACAATACAGAAAAGAACCTGACTGACTGACTGGTTAACTCATTCATTCATTTATTTAACAAATGTAACTTAGTATAAATCCCGTGCCAGACATGATTTCTATATGTGCTGAACCCGACTTTCAAGTATTGGGTTGGCCAAAAAGCCTATATGTTTTTTTTCTGTAAAATAAAAGACACATTTTTCATTTGCACCAATAACTTTATTGATTTGGATATACTGAGTATGTCAGCTATCTCCCCTGTGGTATAGTGTTGATTGTTCTCAGTTAAAGTTATGATTTGATCGCTGTCAACTTCAAGTAGTTTACCAGACTGTGGAGCATCATCCAGTGAGAAATCTCCAGCACAAAACTTCACAAACCACTTCTGACATTTTCAATCAGTCACAGCACCGTCTCTATACACTGTACAAATCTTTTTTGAATTTCAGTTGTGTTTTTACCTTTCTTGAAATAATAAAGCATAATATGGCAAAAATGTTGCATATTCCATCTTCAATATTAAAAAGGGTACTAAAAGTTAACCAATTTTGATAAGATTTTTTTAAATGTACACTGATATGACAGCTGTCACAATACAATGTAACAAAATTGTTTCAAATGAAGTTAAAGACAACTAAATGTTACCAGAGCCATCTTATGGAAAAAACAAATGAACTTTTGGGCCAACCCAATAAAAATATCTCACTTCCTTCATTTAGGACAGATGAGAGATCATATAAGCTGTGGATCTTCCAGAAAGTCCTGGGGAAAAAAACTCAAGAATAATAGCTGTCTTTTAATGTCAGAAATCAAATCTTAAATGCAATTACTTTGCAAAATCAAATTTGATATACAGATTAAAAAGTAATCTGTCAATTGAATAATCTTTTGCATTTCCAGTCACTACCATAGCTTTACATTATCTTCTTACGTATCTCCAATATTATTTGCATGCATCAAGGAAATTGATCAGAACATTTGTTTGGAAGTCTTAAAATTAATTTGATCCTTTACATAGCTTCAATTATAGCCCTGGCCAGATTGCTCCACTGGTTGAAGCATGGTTCCCTAAACCAAAAGTTTGCAGCTTTGACTCCCTGTCAGGGCCCATACCTAGGTGGGCAGATTCAATCCCCACCTGGGGCAGGAAGGGGAGGCAAACAATCAATGTTTCTCTCTCATATTGATGTTTCTCTCTCACGCTCTCTCTCCTCATTCTCTCTCTAAAGATCAATAAAAATCCTCGGATGAGGATAAAAAGAGCTTCAATTATAGTAGTAATGATTTTATTCTTAGACAAAGCAAAGCTCACTGACAATACACCAATTTGCATATAAAAATATGTACATGTGTGTCTTTTCACACACACTCATATAATGTTTTTCATCTGTGTGCTCTATACTCTTCAAAATTTTTCCATATGAGATTTCTCTGTTTATTCTCACAGAGGGATTCAGATACATATTAAGTAAATATGCATCCTTATTTTAGAAATTAAGGCATACTTAAATTTGCCTAATCAGAGAGTTATACCAATCATGGTTATATCACAGAAGCAGAATAGCTAGAGTGATATAGAATAAAGAATTTGTTTCAGGGACTGGACATTATACAATTTTAGGGGCATTTGGAGGACCCTATATAAGCTGTTGTTTCTGTGCTTAATGTTGAGTCCATACATCAGCCAGATGGACAGTAGGAACACAGGATGTGGATGAGAGCAAGGGCAGACTGGCATTTGCAAGCATGGAAGGAGACACAGAATGGCAACCGGAACCTAGGAAGACTCGCTGAAACTCTCGTCTCTCTCTTACCATACCCAAGCTCCATGCCATAGATATACAGAAGCTGGTGTCTTTACCACATAGTTGTACTTGTACTTGTGCTTGGGCCCAATTGCCTGGTACCCTGTACCAACTTTCAGAGCTGCCCCATTTGTCCCTTCCAAATATCATGGAAGATATTTCCTATGAGCTGTGCAAACCCGGAATCATGTAGAGGATTTCTAAAAAACATGGTTTAGCTTAGTTAAGTTAACCCACTACAGAGCCATGGTAGAGAGATATATGGTAGCATTTGGGTCTCCTGACTTTAGTCTTTTCATACTACATGTCTAAACCTACTGTCCAACGATAGGCTGATATCCAGCATTGGCCATAGACAAAGCAGAGCCTAGAAGACAAATCACAAGGGAAAAAAATTTCATCCACTTGAGATATGATGACTTCTATAGTGTTGTGATAAAATCAACCATCTTGCTCAGCAAGGGGAAGAAGAATCTTGTATTTTGGTTGATACACCAGGGACATTTTGATAGAAAATTAAGCTTTGATTCTCACTACCTTTTATCATTTATGCTGTTATTTCAGTAAACTACTCTTTTTAGATAGTGTTTGAGTAAGTAAATATAGTTGTGAAAGTAGTTGTGATGATTAGATTAATCATCTGATCGTCATCATTGCCTTTTCTTCAGTGAAAGTAATTAGATCTCTGTGTTGACCCAGTGGACCCTGATCATATGAACAGCCAGCACTTGGCCAGGGAATAAGGTGCTATTAAATATGCAAAGGCTTTTGTCCGCTTCATGTAGGATCTGTCGGAACAAGGATCCTAGACTTAGTAGATGACAGATCCAAATCTTCAGAAAAGAGTGCATTATAAAAATTTCCTCTCATGCTCATTTCCAAAGTACCATTTGTTCTATTTTTTTTCTCTGCCTCCCAATTGAGGAAAACCTGGGCCTTAGGAATCATGGGCATGCCTCAAGGTTGTGATTTCATTGCTTCTGGCCGCAGTATGTGGAGCCTGGAGAAGCTATATAGGACAGCATGTCCTGTGGTAAAAAGAAAACCAGTCAGCTTCTTTTACCTGAGTCCAAGGGGCTAGAGAGAAAGTGAGAATTCAGGCATATAGATATAAGGGGGAAAAAACAAGATGAGGAATGGGAATAAAGGTAGAGATGAAAGGTATGGGCCAAAACCCCTCAAACATTTTTCATTTTCAAGTATGGACAAGGAAAGTCCCTGTGCCATAAACTTGTGGAAGAACCATGTGGGTCCATTAGGAAGAAATGAGGCTGAAACCCTGGGGAGGGCTACACAAAGTGCAAACGGAGGTCATTACTACACAGAGACTGGTGTCTCAAGGTAAGAAGGGAGAGGGTCAGAATCAAGCACTGCAGGGACTGAAAAGAAGAATCAAAGCCTTGGAGCTTCCTCCAGTGCACACGTCAGCTTTCAGGCCCATCCCAGAGTTACCATGACCACATGTAGTCCCTTCTTCTCAACAGCTATGACGCTGAGATGGATTTGTGGAAAGTATAAAATACTTGATCATTGTAGAACTGTGATCTCTTTAGCATCTTTGCTATCGTGTCTACTACCACCTAATAAAAGAACAAATCAACAAGACTGACTATTATGCAGGAAGTATTTCCTGGTCAGTAGCAATAGCTTTTGTTTGCTGCAGAGGAGCCGAGGACAGCTGA
>PVKM010046402.1:0-11710 GCA_004027735.1 Carollia perspicillata
ATTCTATTGATTATAATCCAATGCTATTGCTATTTGCTTTGTTGTTCAAATTATTCATGTTTGGGCTGTTGGGCACTATTTTGGCCTGTGTCATTGCTGCATGCCCTCATTTCTTCTTCAGCACTTTCTTACTTTCTGGCACCAGAAGACACTACGGATTCCTCTTGCGTTTTTTTTGCCTCCAGCCCTAGAAATATCTACTTCTCTAAAAAGCTCTGGCTCTCTCTCTCTCTCTTTTTTTACCAAAGAATGCTAATTAGAAACCAAGATCTAGACAGTAGGTGTGCTTATTGCTACTGAAGTCTTATTGCTTTGAGGACCTTTCTGTGGAGAGTAGAAATACATGAACATGTATTAACTTGTGTGTGCATGGTCTCTCTCTCTCTTTCTCCATGTCTCTCTTTTTATCTCAGTCTCTCTCTCATGTTATCTGCTTTTAAAAACCCCACGAGTTCATAGTGATAACTATAATTCCAATCCCACACCACAGGGCTCATGTCTTTCCTTTTCCTTATTTGTAACTTGTTTCTGCAACAGGAGAAACCTGACTTTTATTATATACAGTATATCTATTTGTTCATTCAACCTGAGTATTTTTAGGATTGCTCACCCATACATTGGTGAGAAAAATGACTAAGTAGGGTATAATATTAGTGTACAGTTCTTTTTGCCTTTAGCCTTACAATATCCAGTCAAAGTGTCTCTTTCCAATGTTACTTAGGTTAGTTTTCTTCCTCGCCTCCTTCAGAGCAGTTACTTTATTAATTTGTAGTACAGTTGGGCCCAATTTTTTTTGCAGTTTGTATTCTATTTCCACGTCATTTTCATATGGATTGATTTTTTAAAGAAAACTTTGTGTACAGAAAAACTTACTCTTTCTGTTGTATGCATTTTGATGGAAACACAGTCGTGTACCTACCACAATTGTGATGCAGATCAGTTTCAGTTTCCCCCAAGTTCCTTCATGCTTTGTAGCCACGCCCTCTCCCCTACCCAACGGCTGGCAACCACTGACCTGTTTTCTCATGTGTTGGTTTGCCTTTTCCAGATTAACCTATGAGTGTAACTCTACAATACGTAACATTTTGGTTCTGGCTTCTTTTCTTTAGGAAAATGCATTTAAGATACATATCCATTATTGTGTGAACAAGCCGCTTGTCCTTTCCATTGTGGAGTAGTATTTCACTATTTGGAAGTACCACAATTTGTTTACTTTTCACCAATTGAAGGACATTTGGATTGTTTCCAGCTTTGTGTTATTATGAAGAAACAGTCACACATAGGTCTTTATGTCACATATGGTTTCATTTCCCTTGAATCAATTCCAAGACATGAGATTGCTAGATCCTTTGGCATGTACCCCATTACTTTATAAGATATTTCCAACATTCTTTTCAAATGGCCTCTGCAATTTTTCAGTCCCAACAACAGAAGATGAGAGTTTCAGTTGCTTTGTATTCTTGTCAGCACTTGGCATTGTCAATGTTTTTAGTTTTAGCCACTCTAGTACATGTGTAGTGATATCTCATTTTGGTTTTAATTTGCATTTCCCAAATGATTAATGATCTAGTGAATATTTGCTATTCATATACTGAAACTTTGAATTGAATATATTGCTAGTTATTCTTTGGTGAATGTCTATCCAAACCTTTTGGGCTTTCTTTTCTGTTTATATTAATCTTTTTCAGTGGGACAACTTTTATGTCTTTAGTTGAGGAATTTTCTTTGACCTATTAAATATTGTTATTTACCTAAGTACTTTTCTTTTTTCTTCACCCTTGGAGGATTAGCAGCAGCAGCAGCAGCAGCAGCAGCAGCAGCAGCAGCAGCAGAAGCAGAAGCAGCAGCAGAGTGGTGCTCATGACTGTAGTGATTGCGACATTGTTAGTCTGTTTCTTTCAAAACAGTTGCAGTAATTGATCATGTTTTCCCTGGAGAAGTGAGGACTTGGAGCAGGGATAGCAGGCTTCAACTTTGTCGTGCATTTTACATGTGGCAAAACACATCGTTTCTGTGTAGCTCTAGACTTCTAAACAATGACGAGTAGTATTTAAAATGCAGGCTGATGGGAGAATTTTCCAACAATTATAAATGGCCAGCAGTGGAATGAGCTCTCTGTGCATAAATGGGTTCAACTTTGTCATAGGCAGGTATGGAGGGTCACCCGGTAATTATGCCATTGAAGGTAACCTATGTGGCCCAGGGAATTGGGAGCAAAAGTGACCACTGTGGTCCTGTTGGACGTGAAGATCCTATGATTCTTACGGTTTTATGTAGATAGTTGTGACGAAGCTCATCACATTTCTGGGAGTTTAGCCTGAATCACATGCTGTTTCGAAGCTGTGTTAGGATTAGTATGTTCCGCAATCAGCTATGGTGCGCCATGTCTTGGCTCCGCTTCCTCCAGCTCTGACGAACAAGAATTGGTTCCTTCCTAGCAGCCTCTCTGTGGCAGTGAAACGAGGTGGTGCACATAGAGTGGAGAGTCTGACCGGTGCACAGTGAGTGCCCTGTACATTGTAGCTTTTATTACAGCCACTTTCCTCTCTCAATTTCCTCTACCTCCCCACCATCCTCTTAGCACGTTCCACTGATTATTTCTTATTACTTGATAGTCCGTGTCACACTGAGAAAGATGCGATGTCTGGGTTCTCTTGTTTTGTTCTATTCTGGGGCTCCCATTTTATGATCCTCACCCCTTGAACACATTCTGACGTACCCTGGTCTCACTTGTTCAGCTCTGCTAGATGAGATATTACGGTCTCCAAAACTGTGCAGGGAGGAGAATCCACGTACGATCTTCCTGTCACCTTTCTAGGTACACAAGGAGCCAGAGTTTACCTGCCCTCAGTACTATCTACCAAGAGCTTTACTACCAGAGTTTACTTCACGTTGCTTTCTGATCTGAGCACAGATAATCAAAGTTATTGCACTCAACCTATGTTTTCTAACACATACTGTTCTTCATCCTGCCCTGGGCCTAACTTTAGTATTAGCATTTGCTTACTATGTAGAGAAGGTATTCTGTTTCCCCACTCTTACAGGGTTTTAGAGCCATGGGGGTTTCCATGCTCAATGCAAAGCTTTATGGTCCCTCATCTCCTGCTCCTTCCAGCTCTATGCAGCCTGCAACCATTTCCCTGCATTTACCATCACTAAAAGCCCAGTCTCAGGGTAGGCCAACGTCTGTTTCCACTTTCAGCACTCAGGCTATCACCTGGAGGGGAAAGGTCCCTACAACTACAAATTGGTGAGATAGCCTAACAGCCTTTTCCAAGGGAGTGTTTCATAATATTGCCCAAGCACCTGGGGTCTAATCTAAATCGGGCAATATTGCAAATCTCAGTGACTCCGTGCCTTTCCTCAGAACCAATAACCCTGTGAAATGGGAAAGGAAAGACCAATTTCTGCAAGTCCTTGCTTTGAAGTTTGACTGAAAGTCGTTTACACAGAAAGTCAAAGCATCATATTGAAATGGTTTGATCACCTTCTGAAAAGTTCTGTCTTTTCATTAATCAAGTTATTATATTCTCCTCCACTTGGCAGGACTACCACAGTTTGGAAAACTGGAACTGTAGGATCTTAGGGTTAGATGGAATCTTAGGAATCATTCAGTCTCCTTTGTCCTCTGTGTGGGAATGTCTCTAAAGAGCATTCTAAATGGCTCTACATTTTGCAAGGGAAGGTGTGGAGGACTCAGTGCTCGGTAACATGGACCATCTAATTAAAGGTGGGTTTCTATTGTTAGAAACCTTTCCTCTTTTCTGTGGCAAAATGTCACCAGTGACCTCCTGACTGTCTATATTAGAATTTCAGTCCCCAAGACCTTCACTCCTTGGTTTTATTTCTGTGAATATGTTACATTTCATGGCAAATGGGCCTTTGTAGCAGTAAATAAGGTTACTAATCACTGATATTAAGATTGGGAGATTGCCTTGGCCGGCTGGCTCAGTTGGTTGGAGCATTGTCCCATGCACTAAAAGGTTGCATGTTCAATCCCCAGTCAGGGCACATACCTAGCTAAGGTTGCAGGTTTGATCACCAGTTAGGGTGCATATGGGAAGCAACTGATCAATGCTTTTCACTCTCTCTCTCTCCTGCCTCCCTTCCTCCCTCTCTAAAGTCAATGAACATATCCAAGGGTGAGAATTAGAAAAAATGAGATTGGAAGATTATCCTGGATTATTGCATGGGTCTAATCTAATTACATGTGCTCTTGAAAGCTCAAATCTTACTAGAGCTGGTAACATAAGGGAAAATCAGAGATTCAACGCAGGAAAAGGATAGGTGTAGCATTCTTGGCATAAAAGTGAAGGGGGGACCCATGCCAAGGAGAGTGGTGCCTCAGTCCTACAACGACAAATTTGCCAGTAACTGCAGAGAGCTGAGACCCTTTAATTTTAGCCTTGTGAGACCCCAAGCAGAGATGCATGCTGTGCCCAAACTGCTGACCCCAGCTCTGTGGGTCATAAACAGGCCACACCCCTCGGATCATCAGAGTTCTTGGCTCTCTTTCATGCTTCCCATCCAAGTGTGAGTCATGACCCATCCATTTTACTCAGGGCAGCGCATACAACAGCCCCTCTTCCTCACTCTAGTGCCATGGGCAATATGTCAGTCCCTTCATGGGGTGATAGATATGGTCTTACCACCTGTTACACTCCTCCACCCCCCCACATGTGTCCAAAATGACAGAGGGTGACACCATTCAGTTTGCCCAGGACTGAGGGGTTTCCTAGGATATGAAACTTTCAGTTCTAAAGCTGGAAAAATCTTGGCAAACCAGGATGAGTTGGTCCCCTGACTTAATTGGCTGCTCATGACCGAGGCAGTCGGTCCCCTGTCATAAAGCCTTGTCATGTCAGATATTTGCTCTACTGCCTTCTTGCAGCATGGGCTTGGGCACACACACACAAAACAACACAGACGACACACATGCTATATATAACACAAACAACATGAAAGCCATACAACACACATCACACACAGCACACGGCAAACACAAACACGTGACGGGTGTGACACATGTGTGTTATATATATATATAACATGTAGGGTAGGGAGATATACTGGAGTACTTCCAGGAAGGCAATTAGCAGGCATACACAAAGGAAAATGGCCTTTCTTATCGCCTTTAAATGGCTTTGTTTGAAGATATGATGCCCAAAGCTGCAGCAGCCACCCTGTGCTCATGAACATGTTGGCCTAAGGACCAGACCAATACGCCGATGGGCAGGAAGGAAAAGATGAAGGAGCCTGGGTCTTTGAAGACATGGCTGGCCCACTGTGCTAACCCTGTGCCAGCTTCTTCTGGACTTCTTATGGAATGTTATGGGAGATAATGCTATTGGAGTCACTTTTATCACATTGTGTTGCTATTATGAGTCTCAACTTCTGTTACTTCGATATTCTTGCATATAAAGATTAGTTTTCCTCCCCACACAAGTGCAGGAGGTAAAGTTGGTAGCACAGCTACATAGAGACTTTGGCAAGAAAGTCCAGAAGAGAGAAAGGCAGCTGAGGAAGAGCAAGTCAGGAACAGAAAATTGTTTTCTCACTCCCTTGAGGCACACAAAAGGCACAGAGAGTGATAATATGATGTCATCCAGGGCAGTGCTCAAGGTTGAAACCCTGCAACTTGGGGCTGGAAAATACTACCTGGCATTGGGTAGCATATGTTTACATAGTCAGTGTATCAACTTCCCTACTCTGAGTCTCAGACACGGATTGAGTCAAAGGAGGAGAGACCCTCCCACTCTGAGCCATGCAGAGCCAGTATCGAGTGCAAGGTGCATTCAGTGTGCAGTCTATCAGCAGCAAAGCAAAGTAGATTTACACACACCTCAACAGATGTGTTAGTAAGCACAAAATATGACTGAAAAAGAATTTTTACCAGTTTCAGAGAAATGTTGTTGGTGCTGTTCATATTTAGTGGAAAGCTGTTATGATTTTGGACACGAATGCATTTATAAGAGCTTCATGAGCTCCTTTGTGTCTGTGAGCCCCCTACTCCATCTTCAGCTCCTAAGTCTGGATATCTCAAATTTCCCCACCTGAGGTTTCCGGGGAGATGATCCTCAAGCTGGGGGTTGGATTGCAGAGGAGAAAATGGTGTCTGCTCTCCTTCTGAAGGCACAGTATCTTCGTTACATTAACGTTTTCAATGCATATTGGGGTGGGTGATAGGTAGTAGATATTTTCTAAAACAAAATCTAATCTCATTGCTCCTTTGCCTACAAACTTTCCCTACTTCCACTGCCTATAGAATAAAGGACCGTACAGCCTTGTCTCAGCTTATCTGGTGAGTGTCACCTGCATGTCCTCCTGCCATGACCTTACACGCCCTCTGATGTCGCAGCAGGAACAGTCACTGCTCTCTAAACATGTGGCTCCTGCCCTCTCACTTATGTCCCTTTCCTGGTCCTGTTCCCTCTATGCATACTTTTTACCCTGGGTGATCCTGGTGAAGTCTTACCCAGCATTTACATGCAATCAAAGTTAGCCCTGCTCCATGAGTTCCTCATCTACAAGGCTCCTGGCAGCAGGTGAGCATCTGGCAGAACGCCTGATACACCAGAGGTGCACAGGAAGTGCCCGTGGAATTGAGTTGAGATGAAGTGAGTCTAAACCCACCTCTTTGTGATTCGAATATTGCTACTAGTGATATTCAAACATGTACGAGATGATCTGTTGTCTCTTCTACATAACTGAGTACATTTTGAAAGTGGTCAACAGGCATCCACGTAACCTTTCTAGACTTTTCCAATGATTACCAAGTTACTGGTGTCTGATCTTTATTAGCGTGCAGAGATTTTTATGCATTATCTCATTTGACCCACAGACAACTCCATAAGGAAGGCAGAGCAGATTTAGATCTGTCATTATCCTCATGTCAGAGATGGAGAAACTCAGTTTTAGAAAGGTCAAGTGGCTTGTGCCAGGCCATGTAGGGACATTGGTGTTCACCTGACTCACATTCCCAGGTTCTTTCACGTGCTCCACGGAATAATGACCATCTCAGTCCCTCTACGCTGAATCATCTCCACTTTGAATAAAAATTTTTACTTGTGGTTCTCAAGTTAGGAGAGAGTTTTTATTTTTCATGCTATGGCTGTCTGATTTTGTCACTGGATGGAGGTTGAGTGGAACTAGAGATCTTTGGATTGAGCACCACATATTCTAATCCAAAACAGTGACCAAAGATCCCATGGATATCAGGGGACATGCTGAGTGTTACTGATTAGGCCACAGTAATACAAAGTTTTGCATTTTTCCCCATGTTAATCACGTGGGGTGTCCACCTGAAAGCACCAGGCTGTGATTAAAGCTGACCTGTGACACAGGATATGGCACCTGAACTGTTCGCAGGTCCTGCAACAAAAGTTGGCTCACCATTTTGGCCCACTGATTTCAGTGGTGTCCTGAGCTTTGGGAATTGCTCTATTGGATCAGTGAAAATGCCATTTTTTGATAAAAACAATGAGCAAGTTTGAATTCCTCTTCCTTCTCTTAAGTTGTGTGGGTGCATTGTGTGTATTTTTGGGTATATTCTGTAGTATATGTTAGGTGGGCATGTGCTCTATCTCTGTTGTGTTGTCTGTGTTGGGTATGTGTATTATTGTGTGTGCATGTCAGTGGCTTGCATTTCTTCGGCATCTGTGTGTGTGTGTGTGTCCATGCATGTGCGTGTGTTGAAGGCAGAGGAAGAAAGTGAGCAGCAGAAGGAATCTGCCTTCTCACTAGGAATGGCAGGGGTGTTGAAAAATCCCCTCTAAATCCCTAATCTCTTCACCCAAGATTAAGCAAATAAAATTGTTGGCTTGAAGAAGTCAGATTCTTGACGACTGCAAAGAGACAGCGGCAAAGTGAGTCAAGAAGCTTAGCTTCATATCAGCAAAGAGATAAAGGGGCTTCAGCTCTGAATGACAGTTTGGGCAATACACCCTAATCCGATTACCAAGGAATTCAGTGTCGCTCTATATTAATGGTGGGTTTTAAAAATGGGTGCTAAAGTGTTAGTGTTCATCATCCAAAGTCTTCAGTTATTCATTAGGATGAAACTTAGCCCTGGCCTGAGACTCGGGGCTAAGGGGCAGGAGACTGGGGCGAGGCTGGGGAGGGGCAGTGAGCCTCACCCCTTATAAGGGCCCTTTGTTCACCCAGGGCTTTGTTTGAGCTGTCAGAAGAGAGAAGGGGGAATGGAGCTGAGGGGGCTGTGGCAAAGTCACGGGGCTGACTCCAACCTCAAGACAATTCTGCTTTGGATTTTCTGGGTGGAGAATTTTCACACCATGAACATTTGCTGCTTCCTTTAACCTCCAGGCTAAAACAATCCCTCATTTAAAAAATTATCCTTGAGGGATTTATTATCTTTTAATGCTGTATTTATTTGGAAGAGAAGGAAGTCAATGTGGTATGGAAGAATAGAAAAGATGTGTTTCCGTTACAGATTAATTACTCTCAAAGGATTTTGTTGGAAATCCTAGTATGAGACTGGGCATCAGAATATAATTTACAAGTACCAAACACACTCCTGGGTCTTGAATTCCAACCTTCTCTGGCTCCTGAGTTTCGAATCCAAACCAGGTCCTTTAAGACCAAGGTTCATTACTTATCTGGAATGTTGATGTTCGTGTGTCTCCTCAGTGAAAGCCTGGTTTCCATAACCTGCATGGGCTGGATGGTATTTTGAATTGGATTTCACCTGGGAAGTGGCTGGCAAGTGATTTAACTGTATCTACATCCAGCCTGAGTGGGAAAGGGGTATCTTGTGATTCTCTGGACAGCAGGCGTGGGTGTGGTCTCTGAGGTAAGGGACACGCTGTGTTCCTGTAAGGGTTTGAGGCCTGGACTGAGGATTCAGTGAAGCTACCTGAGTGACAGTGAGTCACTTTCAGCTCTGGGTAGAAATCGACTTTAAGGGACAAGGAATTTTGTGACCCTCCCTGATCCCAGAGAACCCATGAGTGTTTTTTCCTGACACAGACACAAAATGTGACACAGTTGTACATGGAAGGTTTTCTTTTATTAGCAGCTTGGTGGGGAGCAGTGGTGGGGGAGGGAAAGGTCTCCACTAAATGCATTAACCACTCCCTGATCTCAAAGGAATACCCAGGTTGTTCTCTAAGGAGGTTGGTAAGTCCCAAACCTAGTTGATTATGACTATCACCTGGGTGTACTATTGTAAATGTAGATTCCCGGGCCATTTGTAGACCTAGTTAGAATGTCAAGGGGGTAGGGCTCAGGGACACATAATTATGATAGCTCTCTACTTAGTGCTGGTCATAAGCCAGGTTTGGGAAACACTGAGGTAGGATATCATGGGACCCGAGAACTCATCAGGGAATGGAGCAGAGGGCTTCAAGGTGGTTTGGTCCCTTCTTACTATTAACTGATTATTGACCTTCTTTTCTTTCAGTAAAGCCTCCTTTTAAGATATATGGTGACTAGTTTGAGAGCAGCCCTATAAAAGGTAGAACTTATGTCAGAAATGTAAATATTTGTACCATTCAAATCCCCATGCTTTATGTGTTACGGCTGATGGATGTACAGCTTAGATAAACAGATGACTTGCTCAGGCTCACCCGCATCACAGGGAGTTGCCCCAGGTTCCGCCCCCAGCTTTGTCAGCCCCCTGAGCCCATGACCTCACCGCTGTATCATGCGTCCCCCTGTAGAGGAAACTCACCGGGCCTGTGTTTCATGGTTCTTCTCACTTGGGTGGATTTTTAATGGGGAGTGTGTCTTCTGCCCTTCTAGTCTGGTTGCAGTTGTCATTTGTGGTCACATAGTGCCCAGAAAGGGAAAGGGTGGCCACATCCTGTGCTGCCACTGAGCACAGAGGCCGTGGGCCACTGCAGTTTCTGGTCGAAACCTGGCCCAGGGAAGCTCTCTGCCATTTGTATTTCTGTTTGGGATCTGCTCATTTTCTCATCATCTCGAATGCAAGATTTGCACTTATGCCAGTGCAGTTTAAAGAAGCTAGGCCATTTGATTCAGTAAGAAAATCCTTTTGCTCTCTGTGCAGTGAAAAGCTGACATATGGCAAAGTGCTTTAAAAAAGGAGTGGAGTATTCTTCATTCAGAAATAAATGTGGGGTTGTGGGTCAAAGAAGGGAGCACCTGGGCAGTGCACGTGTGCTCTCTAAATAGACAGGTGTGATTTTAACAGTGGGAGCAGACGCGAATGTTGGGATGGAGCGCTATTGTATGGTCTGAGCTGATGGCTGGAATTGGTGGAATTGCTGGGGACTTTGTTACAAATGGAGCAGGAGTTCTAGAAGAAAGGAGCAAAGAGGGTGAAAATGGGATGGAAACAGAGGAGAAAAGAGAATGGCCATGTGTTTCCGAATGGACAATCCAGAGGGTTAGTCCTCACGGCAGTTTAGAAAGGCTCTCCAGATTGATTTCAAGAGTTGTGTCAGGTGGCAAAAATTACTTGTCAGTCCCTAAAATTGGTCAGCTTCGGGAGAGAGGTAGATGAAACGTACCATATGCTGATAGTGTATTGCAAAACTACGTACTCTGTGTGCTGAGATACTTTGCCCATATAAATGAACTCTCCAAGCGACCGCAGCGAAGCAGGTGCAGAGCAGGGTGTTCACGGGGAAGCAGAGTGCAGGAGGAGGGGACCCAGGCTGCTGCTTTGGTGGGAGAGACCCTTCCTTCTCACCTGTCCCCCGGGACAGAAGGGCCGGCAGGTCTTGGAACACCACCTTTGAACAGACAGTGGATAGGCCCCACGGTCTTTTAAAAATAACATTATAAACCTTGAAAGAATAGGAGAATTGGGACAATGGATGT
The DNA here is from genome assembly GCA_004027735.1 of Carollia perspicillata. Lineage (NCBI taxonomy): Eukaryota > Metazoa > Chordata > Mammalia > Chiroptera > Phyllostomidae > Carollia > Carollia perspicillata. The sequence continues at coordinate 10,804 of PVKM010046402.1, forward strand.
GTAAAGAAAAGGGAAAAGCACAGCTAAGTCACAGCCCATAGATGTCAGTAGAATCAAAAGGATCTGAAACCAGGAAGCTGGATTCCAGGCTTCTTCCCGCGACAAGAATGGGACTGGACCGATTCTGGGGCTCTCCTTTGTCTGCAGCCCAGGCGGGCGAGCCCCGTCACCGGGACGCTCGCCCTTCCCATTTCCATATCAAAGGCAGACTGGGCTGCTCCGAAGCCTTGGTGGCAGTTTGACAGCCAGGATCCCACCTCAGATCAATGTGCTCTGCCAGTCATCACCAAAACCCAGGCTTCCTAACTCACTTGCCCTAAGAAATTTATTCTTTTCAAAAAATTGTGTGTGTGTGTGTGTGAGGAAAACAAAACAAAACACAACACAACACAGCCTTTGGACTCTGGGGGTGAGACGGGATCCCCTGACCAGACCAGCTCACGTCCCTCCAGATTTTCTTTCTGGTATGAGAGTTTTGTCAGGTCCAGAGTCAGAAACTCCAAAAACAAGGTATGTAGGTATCTTCAGCTTCAATCATTGTTTACAGCTTCTTTAGTGATTTTATGACTCCAATAGAGGCTTGAATGGGGATAAACTATTCTCAGGCTGCAGGCAGGAAAATAATCTAATCTTTCATTCCATTCTCCCTCCCTCACAGCCTTCTTTTCCTTCCCTTCCTCCTCTCCTCCCCGCCTCCCTTCCTCCTCACCTTCTTCCACTTATTTTCGTTTGTTTCATCTTTCTTTTGTTCTCTGCACGAGAAAAGGGGTTGGGAACAAAAAACCATCATCTAAATGTCACTAGGTTGTTCTAGCAGTATCAGTCAGTCACAATGGGCTGTAGCTAGGCAGTGAACTGGGCAATCTCAGGTATTACGTTATGATCACCATTACTCCAGTGCACCCTC
>PVKM010046403.1:0-11714 GCA_004027735.1 Carollia perspicillata
TGCTTATGCTCTGCATTCTGGATAGTGCCCCATCTTAAGGACAGAATCTGATCAATACATATTCTTGATTTCAGAAATCTAAGTCATGAGATGTTTGAGTACTTACATTATCATTCCCCCGAATTTCACAGAGAACAAATCCTCCACCTTCAAGACTCTCCCTGGTATCCTTCACACGGTTCTCTGTGTCCACTTCACTCTCTGCAGGGCACCCTTGACCTCTGCGTTCCTCAGGCTGTAGATAAGCGGGTTGAGCATGGGGTTGAAAAGGCTGTAAAACAGGAAAAGGACTTTCTGCTGCTCCTCAGGATGGCTGGATTTGGGGGCCATGTACATGACAATGGCACTGCCAAAGAAGAGCCCAACCACGCAGAGGTGGGAGGAGCAGGTGGAGAAGGCCTTCCTGTGGCCCTCCCCAGACTGAGTCTTCAGGATGGTGAATAGGATGCGTGTGTAGGAGACCAGCACCAAGCACAGGGGCCCCACTAAGATAAACACACAGGCAGCAAAGATGACAAGCTGGTTGAGCCCAGTGTCAGCACAGGCCAATCTTAGGACAGATAGGATCTCACAGAAGAAGTGGTTGATTTCATGAGGCCCGCAGAAGGGCAGCCTCAGGATGAGAACCACGTGGACAAGAGCCAGGAGGGAGCCACATGCCCAGGAAGTGGCAGCCAGGACCGTGCACACTCTCCAGCTCATGATGACAGAGTAATGGAGGGGGTGGCAGATGGCCACGTACCGATCATAGGACATCATTACCAAGATGAGACATTCAGTGTGAGCAAAAGCCATGTATAAAAAGGTCTGTATTATGCATGGGACAAAGGAGATAGTTTTTTTCTTATTCAGAAAGTTTTCCAGCATCTTTGGGACATTGTTTGAAGCATACGAAATATCAACAATGGCCAGGTGGGAGAGGAAGAAGTACATGGGGGTGTGCAGTCGGGAGTCCAGCCAGATGAGCCCCAGGATGACCCCGTTGCCCAGCAAGGTGATGGCATAGAACAGGGAGAAGAACCCAAAGAGGAGCATCTGCATTCTTGGGCTGAGCGGGAATCCCAAGAGAATGAATTCTGTGACCCATGTCTGATTTTTCATCATCTCCTGGTGACAGTGGCTGTGTGGGTCGCTGCAGTGTGCCGTATGCTACGGAGCAAATGCAGATCTGGATTAGTTATTAAGCAGAAACAGGGGTTTATGGTGTACAACTGTGTGTTGACTCAGCTAGCAAACCTTTTCAGAGTCACTGTGTCAATTCCTTTCATCCACACTGAAGTAGAAATTCTACAGCATTTGATTAACTTTGATTGCAAGATCCACATTTTCACCACCACAATGGCATCCACAGAATGAATGGTTTTCCCGATTGACTAGTCCTCTCATTTTTGAGAAAGGCCCATAGCTATATTCTCACATAGTTTCACTTCCTAATTTATTTCATTTTTAAACTTTGTTCCTATTTTCTCTTTCTCACTTGCTTTGCTCCTATTATATAACATGTGCAGAGTACGTTGCACTTGCAGGTGCTCGATAAATGAGCACAGAGCAACTATATGAATTAATGAAATAGGGAATGAGATTTACAAATGTAATGTCAATGTCAAAGAGGTCCATTTCTCTCTGTACCCGCTAGGTTTAGGGCTTTAGTAGATGTTGGCAGTAAGTTTTTTGTACTTACTGATGCTATGCAGGAGAACCTGACTGACTCCCTCCTGGGCATAAGCAGAGTGACATCACTAATCTGGTCAGCATTCGGAGAAGTAATTTATGGTACAGGGTCAGGGCAAGCAGTTATCTATGTAAGGAGTTAACAATACAATATTACCCCAGCCTCTTATGAGGCTTCTCCCTGGTTCTGAGTAGATGCTGTTTCTGGGACCCACCGCATTTAAATAGTGCCCAGTACATTTGTTGGATGGATGGATGGATGGACGGGTGGATGGAAGGAAGCCATTACATTAAGAGTGGCATCCTAAGTGTATAACCTGGAATTTAATCAAGCTCTTTGAATCTTTCATTTTCTCTGGCCACCATTCCACCAATCACACAGCCACAGGGGTACCAAAAGGGAAAACCTAGGATGTCCCATAGAGGTGTGCACCTACTACATGACAGTTCATGAGAAACGAGAGCATTCTCAACGGAGAGCTCAGATCTGCACATTCCAACCCAGTCTTAAGCCCAGAAAACTGCCCGCCCGTAACTTGACCATGTACTTCCTATTCAGTGTGCTGATTTCTGGATCCCTTCCTTCCTCCAGACCCCAGCTTCCCCAAATTACCACACTTTGCCAAAGGTCCTTTGCTCACTGTGGCACCAGCTTCGTCTTATCTCAGAGATATCAGATTTAGAGAGAATCACACAGAAGTGAGGAGAGATTTTGCAGGTTGGAGCTGAGGATCTCACTCCCTCCAACAGTCTTGGAAAGCGGGACTTTGCGGGTGCCGAAGTCGCCCCTGTTCTCTTGACACAGGGACTGGGGCCTGCTCACTGACAGCACCAGCTATCAAGGTTTTAGGTGGGGTCATTTCTATTGAAACCCTCCTTGATTGTTCCCGGGGGTCCCTGAGGGAGACGGGGCAAGGACACAAAAGACACAGACATCATCTCTACCTGGAGAATCAGAAGTTGTTTGTCTTCCTGTCTCCGTTTCTCTGGGCTCTGGGGACAGATGTTCAGAAGAAAAGGAGCTGGCGTTATTGACTAAATACCCAACTGGATCCATGCACATGAAGCTCATGTAGTAATAAGGACAAACATTCTCCTGGGACCACATTGCAAATTGTAAGCCCTAAGCATTTGGTGGGTGATGGGCTCCCGGATCGCAGCCTCGCCCCAGATAGAATTAGTGGAGCTTGGAGCAGGCAGAGCATCATCCTTATGAAATAATGACTTAAAAACTGGCTTTAAATTCTTCTTCCTTTCCTCCTACATAATTCTCAGTTGGGTTTTGTTAGATAAGGAAAACATTTCTATCAACCTTTCCACACTCTGGTGAGAAAGATGTTGAGACCTTCCCACATAGTACCTGAGATTTCTATACAGAGTATTGGAAGTAAGGGAAGACAGAAACCAGAGAAAGCCGGCCTTAAAGAGGTCTCTTGGGGTTTAAAGGGCAGGGAGTGTCAAATTCATGTCTTTACTATGATATACTCATGAGGTGCAGTGAGCATTCTGATATAACGATGCCTTGGAATGAGGTGCCATTTTTACATAACACAAAATATAGATAGAGAATTTCCTGAAAATTTTTCTGACAGTCTCTCTTATGAGTCAGGCCTGTATGTATATATGTGTATATTTAAGTGTGTTTGCTCAATGGGCAAAATTCATTAATCAGAACACATTCGGTTCTTTTAGAGAGAAGTAGATTTTTAATGTGTATGCATCGTGGTTCTCTGTTAACAAGGAAGGAAAGAAAATATGCCTATGGTTTCTGGTTCACATCCTAATATATAATTCAAAACACACATATTTCCATCAGCAAAACAAAGAAGCTCAAGGAATAACTATCCTAAAACCTCTGAAGAAGTGATAAGAAAAGTTTAGAAGCCATGTACAGTGGTTTCAAAACTAACAGAAGCACTTAACTAGATTAAATAAATTTATTGACTATCTAACACTGGAGATGTTAATAAATATTACCAAGCTGAGTTTCAATTTCTCTATAGTGTCTCTCCATATATAAATACTTTATATCCATAGTTATTTATATGTAGATATTTAATTGAGTCATTTATTTATTATTCACTCATTTAATTTACACTTATTGAGTATCTGCTATATGTGGGCATTATCCTAGACACTGGAGAAGCAAACGTTAATGAGATACTACCTTGAACTTCAGGGACATTACAGTTTCCCTACAGAGTGAGCCATGCAAATAAACAGTTTGGGGGCTGTGCATGGTATATCATGGGACAAAGGGAAGGCATGCTAGATTACTCTGAAGGGGGTTGAGACCGGCCTCACAATGAATGGGATGCTTAGACACCATGTGGGAAGACATCAGATGGATGGAATGTGCCAGGCATACCTTAGGGTGTGAGGAGGGCACAACAAAAGAATGACATTGGAAAGGGGGTCCACAAACGAGCTTTGGCCCCATGCCATAGATATTGGACTTCATGTAAAATCGAGAGTAGAATGGTATGACTAAACATGTGATTACAAAGATTACTTGTTGTTTGGTGTAGAGGAATGTTTAAAAGAATAAGGTTGGAGGCTGTGAGGCCAAGCTATCTGAAGAGTCGAGATGTGCAAGTGACAGATGACTGCCTGAGTAAACACAAGGACAGGTAGGAAAGAGCATACTTGAAACATGTAAAGGAAACTCAATTATCAGTATTTCATGATTTTTTTACTGTAGAGTGAGGAAAAAATCAGAGGTCAGCTATTTCCCTGGTTTCTGGCTTATGTGGCTACATAAAATGATTTTATTCACTTATACAGACAATACTTGGGGAACAGTATTTGTGGCAAGGGTTTAAAAGGGGTATAGTTTTTAACATGATGGGTTTGATGGGCCTAGGGGATACATAGCTGGGTGTGTCCATTAAGCAATTAACTAAACTGTTTCAGAGTTCATTAGAGATATCTAGGCCAAAGATAAGGATTTGGGAATCACACATATTAGGTGATCAAGTCAAGGTTAATTAAAAAGGTCATTTAAGGACAGCAGGTTCAGTGAGAAGAAAAGAAGACAAGAGCAGTATCTTATGAATGACCAATATTTAATAGATGGACAGAGGAAGATACACCTCCAAAAGAGAGCAAGAAGACCAGAGAAATAGGCAGCAAATCAGAAAATATGAATGAAGGAAATTGAAGAGCTACATTTACTACCTACACGTCATGCCAGGACACAAACTAAGATGTTCTCTTCAATCCTCTAAGTGATTCTAAGTCTGTTTTTTAGAGCAAATTCTGCATAGAGCCACACTGCAGTTAATATTACAGATTTTAAAAAGTAAAATAAAGCCTAAGTCACTGAGAGAAAGCCATTTTTGGCCTTAAAGAAAAGCATAACACTTTGGACTTCATTTCCTGTTTGTATTGGCCCGTCCAAGTGTGAGCATCATGTAGCATGCATGGAACACTTTAATCTACAAAGAACCAGTCAGTAAAAGACGAGCCAGAAATAGCACACAAACATGCAGCGACATCACTGTGAAAGGGAAGAGCAGCTCTTACGCTGTGTGAAACAAGGACTGAGTGGGTAGACTACGATGCCAAGGGTGGGGAGGCAGAGGACCAAAGACGGCCAATGTGTGACTTTTCGATAGTGCCCCCTGCCAGAAATCCATCACATTCAAAGGGAGCTTCTGCTGGTACCCTGGAAACATATCTATATTCCAGCAAAGTTTCACATCATTCTTAATTGCTCAACACACTCGGAAAGGTCTGACAATTGGGAAAGTAATGGATTTCACAGCTTCTCATTTTTTTTCTAGTTAGGTGAAAAAAGTCATTATGAACTCTCTTATGTCCAATACCGCAGTATAAACTCAAGGGGACAGACAAGGACCAACATTATCTTTACACACACAAATCAATCCCTGGCTGGCATAGCTCAGTGGATTGAGTGTGGGCCTGCAAACCAAACAATCATGGTTCCATTCCCAGCCAGGGCACATGCCTGGGTTGCAGGCCATTTCCCAGCAGGGGACGAACAAGAGCCAACCACACATTGATATTTCTCTCCCTCTCCCCTTCCCTTCCCCTCTAAAGATAAATAAATAAAATCTTTTTTAAAAATAGTATTGCATGTTCAGTGTATTAATAAATATGATTCTGAAGGACAAATTGTATGTCTGTTCATTTGTAGGGTTTGGATTTTTTTTTTAAGAAAACCATTATATTCTCCTTTTATTTCTCACCTGCTAAGCATTTGGTAGAGTCTTTAGGTGACAGAAAAGTGTTTCTCAAAGCCTGGTCCAGGGACCACCAGCATGAAAAGAGAACTTCACTCTTTATAAGGAAACAAAAAAAAAAAAACTTTGTAAATTCTAAAGCTCAAAGTCAAGGTAAGCTGCTGTTTAAACAAACAAAAAAAAGCTTTCATACATGCAAGGAACCTAGAGACCATTGTAACCGAAGGTGGTGCTTGGAAGATGAGAATATTGATGCTAGAAAAGTTATGACTTCGTCAAGACTAAAGGCATATATATTTAAGGTAAGAACCCAAGCATCTCAAATTTTGTGTATTCAAAATGGAACACTTAATTTTCCTTGTTTTACCTTTCACAGTAGGTTTAATTGCTATGCCTCCAAGATACTCAAGTGAGAAACTAAGTCATTCTTGATTCTTTTTCTTCTCCAAAATTTATTTATGTTCTGTTCACTTCTCTGCACTGTCAATGCCATTGCCATAAACCACAGTCTATGGGGAATGTTTGGGTTAAAAAAGAGGAAGATTTGAGACCCATAGTTAAAAAGGACTTTAAAAACATACATTTAGCATTAATCCCTAATTTGATCATACAAACAGATACAGATTCGCTACATCAGTTAAAACTCTGTGATCTTTACTGATGGGTGGCAACTTTATACTCCTAGGTAACCGCTGAGTGGTATACAATTAAAGATACAGCATCGCAGAAGAGCAGGCAGCAGAACTAAACAGCAGACTGAAGGAAAGCTCAATCTTCATTATTTTGCCCATTTTTTCATTATGTGTGCACAGAAGCATAAGTACAATTTGAAATCTTTTAATGGCAATAATGTTATAATCACGCCTCTATGTGACCAATACTTTAACTCCAAATATTTGATCTGTAACGTGTATATAAGCAATTTCTCCTCACACAATTATGAAAATGTGTTTTTCCCACTGGAAACCAGCAAGTAAGTTTTTGGTGTTAATTTTTTCTTTTGAAGAACTATGCACCACACGGGACTGTTCTGTTGTGTGGAGGAAGCTCAGCTGAAGAGTAAGGAGTCACAGAGAACTGATTGAGGCCCTGGTTAGTGTGGCTCAGTGGATTGGGTGCCAGCTGGCAAACCAAAGGGTCGCTGGTTCAGTTCCCAGTCAGGACACATGCCTGGGTTGCTGGCCAGGTCCCCAGTAGGGGAAGCGCAAGAAGCAACCACATATTGATGTTTCTCTCCCTCTCTTTCTCCTTCCCTTCCCCTCTCTCTCAAAATAAATAAATAAGATCTTTAATAATAATATAAAAAGAACTGATTGAATTCATCAGGGCTAAAATCTCCAAAAATATGCTATAGAGCCCAGGGCCATGGTGGCTGGTTTCTTTCTTTTTTATTTATTTTATAATTTTTATTTATTGATTTGAAAGAGAGAGAGACAGACATCAATTCATTGTTCCACCTATCCATCCATTCATTTGTTGATTCCTGTATGTGCCCTGACTGGGGCTCGAACCCTAACCTTGGAGTATGGGAATGATGCTCCAAATAACTGAACTATCTGGCCAGGACATGGCAGCCAAAGTTGTTTCATTTCTTCACACCCTGAACACATTGTAGTAGTGAAAGTAGCAATATAATTATCCTTTCCTTATCTCAATGGCAACTTGCGTAATATAGAAAAAAATCTGAAATACTTGTATATAACTCAAAGACTAGTGATTTATCATTGATCAAGAGAATAAGAGGGGTTTTTCATGGTTTCATAACTAGAACGGGGACGAGCCAAAAGGAAGTTTAGGAGGGCCAAGAACATGAAGTTCAAAGCAAGTTTTCTCTTCAGTTTCTTAGGTCGAGATCTAGGTGAAATTCCCATGATTTAATGATTACTGACGTGGAATTGTCCCACAAACAGAATCTTAAATAGTCCCAAAGCCATCTCATCTCCATGACTTGGGGTAGGGAGTGGTCCGAGACTTGAGATTTGCTGTCCCCTGTGTCCACTGTCACCTGCACCATACCTACAGATGACTGGGAATTAACCCTGAGGGTGAGCTCCTTACTGTCGGTGCCCCTTTGATAAATTAGTTTGAAACACATTTAAGAAACCTGTAGTTCAAATTTGTGTACTCTGCTTGGTCATATTCTCTATCTGGACTGGTGGGTTTTTAAAAAAAATATTTCATTTATTATTTTTAGAGAGAGGGGGAAGAGAGAGAGAGAAGGAGAGTGAGAGAAACACTGAAGTGAGAGAGAAACATCCATCGGCTGCCTCTTGTACCTGCTCCGATTGGGGATTGAACCTGCAACCCAGGCACATGTCCTGACCCGGAATCGGACTGGGAATCGAATCAGCCATCCCTCACTTTAGGGAATGACACCCACCACCTGAGCCACATGGTGAGTGCTGGACCTACATTTTGTTGTTAACTTCCTCTAAAAACCTCCCATGGCGTTCACATTTATCTCTAGAAACACAGTCCTGCCTCTTCTAAGAGCTCAACTGGGAACGGTAATCGACACATTGGTTCCACCTCGGCACACGTCAGGAACTGTTCGGGTCAGGAACCATTCCGGAACTGCTCTCTCTCTCATACAGCCATGATTAAAAATACAGTGACAACGGAATGAGTTCGTGTGCAAAAGAACAGTAAGCCTCCAAGAAGTTAAGTAATCACGAACCCAGGTCCATCCCACTGCAATGCCAGGCTCCTCGCCCCTGCTCTCCTCCTTGTCTGCCATGCTGCTCCTAGGAAGCCCCGGAGGCACATGCGTGAATACGCATGCCACGTGGCAAAGAGGGTCACGCTGGGTGACGCGTTCTGTTTGTCTTAGTGCTTGTTACGTGGGACAGCTTTTTTCATGCCTGCATCCCTCCTTGACTTTAAATTAATGTATATCCTCAGAGCAGAGAAAAGTAAAATTTACCAAGGCCACCGCTCAGAAGCAAATTTGGTTAACAGTTGCTATGTATTTTTTCAGATATCATATATTTTAAAAACATAATTAAGCTCATAAAATTTCCTCTGCTGTCACACTCACCATAATAATCTAGGCAATCTATCAATAAACTTAATTTTAATAGTTGTAGAGTATCTCACTGTATGAGCATATCATAATTTATTTAATCATTTGGGAATATTGGTTTTTTTTCCACATATTAAAATATACTATTTTAAAATATTAGACTAATATTATACATACTACAGACTATACTTATTTTTCTGTAAATTTAAAATTATTTCGAGATTATCTATAACAATCAAATCATATTTCAACAAAGGGAAAAAAATTTCATCCTTAAAACAAAATCATCCTTGACAACTCTCTAACCTGTAGTGAACATTTTAGAGTTCAGCTTATATTATGCAAGGATTTTGGAACTTACATACACACATATATCTATAATCACTTCCATATTTAGGTACATATTTTTTAAAATTATTTCACTAAAACTGATAACTTGTACTTCAACAAAATTAAAAGCTTCTGTTTTTTGAAAGGTAGCCTTAAGAAAATAAAAAGACAAGCCACAGAACTAAATAAAATATTCCCAACACATATTTCTGACAAAGGACATCTATACTGAATACATCAAGATCTCTTAAATTTAATAAGGAAACAAATAAAATGACCCAAATAACAAATGGGCAAATGGTTCGAACAGATACTTCACAAAAGAATATACGCAAAGGGTCAGTAAACACATCAGAAGATGCTCAACACCGTTAGTCATCAGAGAAATACACACTAAAACAAGGAGATGCCACAATACGCCCACCATAAAGGTTCAAAATTAAAAACAGTCCAACTGTGGTGAAGATGTTTCTCAGCTGGGATTCCCATACACGCTGGTGGGAATATAACAGGGAACATGTTTTCAGGGCCCTATGAGCTAAAACATGCACTTCTATGTGCTAAAGGAAGTAAAAATTTTTAGGTGTTTGCCAAAGAGAATGAAGGCATAGCTTCACACGAAGACATGTGCAAAACGTTTAGAGCTGCTTAAAAAAATAGCAATAGTTACGTGACAGAAGCTAGGTTGTATGGTTGTGCTCGTGTGAAATTGTGGAACAGGCCAAACTAACCTCGAGGGACAGAAATCTACAGTGGCGTGTTAGTGGTGGCTTAGGACAGAAGGTGAACAGGCATAAATCCACTGTACAGGGAATTTAGGAGAATTTTTTGAGTGATGGGAATCATGTACATCCTGCTCATATTGATTTGTCCCAACTCATTGGACTGTTACTCTTAAAATAGACACATTTAATTGTGTATAAATTATACCTCAATAAACTACTTATTTAAAAACAAAATCATTTCATACTGATTGCTCCCATTCCAACCCTTCCCCTCTGGGTGCTTTCTAGCCTGCCACTATTCCAAAGTTATTAGTACCTTTTTCCAAGTGTGAGAAAGTCTTCCAAGTATTGGCTTATTTGCTCAATGCCTCCAATGTCCCAACCATGCTATCTGCATACCTGGCATCCCAGGTGCCTCTGGGGCCTCTCAGTGGGTCCCTGTGTCATCATCCCATCTCACACCGCCCCCCAAGCCACTGGCTGATTACTGATTTCTAGGAAAAGGAGGTGGGAAAATGGGACTATTTAATTATTGAACTTTACAGTTACAGTCTCTCCATGTGTGTTTCCACTGAATCCTCTTTTTCCTTTCTGTTTTTGTTGCTCACTGGAAAACCCCTCTGTGGGGTTCTATGTTGGGGGGTAGGACCTCCCAGCGGGCTGTTTTGTTGAGGTCCCTCCCCTGTGCATGTCTCTTGGACAGATGGCTTATCCAATGCCTTCATCAGCCTCTGGTCTAACCGGGAGCAGGAGGGGAAGAATGCATGTGAGTGGGAGAGGCTGGGATGCGGAGAGCAACGGAGCTCACGCGCTTCACCCTTCAGTGCCCCCTTGCACTCAGATACCATTCCCAGATACTGTTGTGCACTGGGAGACCCAAAGTCTGCACTGAAATGTGAAACTCATTGAGGAGCCTCGACCTATCCTTGGCCTACTCAGTCCTTTTGAAGTTCTCTCCCTCCCTCCCTCCCTCGCTCGTGGCTGTGCAGACATCGCAAAAGGCTTGTGCACCCCTGAGCCTGCCCAGGGAAATCGCCTTTCGGTTTCTCAGTTTTCTGGCCCTCGCTCCGGCTCCAAGAGCTCCAATAACTTCAGTGATTTCCCTACAGGACCCCAGGGCTTGGGAGGTGTTTAGAGAACTCATTAAAAAAACACGGCTGGAAAGTTGCCTCAGGCATCTTGGCAACGACTTTTTAAAAAGTTCTTAATTAATCTCAAAGGAATAGAAACTATTTCAGGACCTGAAAAGTAAGTGTCAGGAAAAACATGTCCTTGTGGAGTTCATTAAAACTTTGCCACTGTTAATTACGCCAGGAGCACTCTCAGCAAGCAGCTGCTCCAGGGACCATGGAGACACTTGGCCTTTTGGGGAAAATTCCTGGTTGCTCAGCAGTGAGGCCCTAGAATTGATGTTGAAGTGGCGTGAGGAGACACTCTCCTCGGGGGCTGAAGCTCCAAGGATCTTATCAGTGGATTGAGCTCTTTTCCCATTCTTACATTTATATAAGAGAATAACAAACCATATAAATTACAATACATTCCAGGCATAGTACTAAGACCTTTACATGAATTATTTATTACCAATCATCACAAGAACATTTAAAAGTGAATATTTCTTGCCTTCCTGTTTATTAAAGAAAAACTGTGTTCAATCAAGTTTTAAAAAAAAGTCAGAAAGTCATCCAAGGTCATGTAAGTGATAGCCCCCAAATTTCAAACTGATTCCGAAGCCTTTTGCATTTTTCAGCTGCTGGAGTCCAG
>PVKM010046404.1:0-11713 GCA_004027735.1 Carollia perspicillata
GGGGAGGGACCCAGCCATTCAAGGGAGAATTAACATTCGGGGTAACTGGGAGGCTCTACATCAGTTTCCTGTTGTCACTGTAACGATTACCTCAGACCTGGTTGCTTAGTACAACAGATACTCTCTTCTCACACAGCTCTGGAATCAGTTTCAACGGGTCCAAATCAAGGTGTTAAGAGGGCCGCACGCCCGCTAGAGGTTCCAGAGGAGAAACTGTTTCTGGCCTCTTCCAGCTTCTGTGGCTGCCAGCATTCCTTTGCTGGTGACCACATCACTCCACTCTCTGTCTCTGCCGTCACATTGCCTCCTCCTCTCCTGTGCGGGTCACATCTCCCTCTGCCTTCCTCTCGTGTACGGGTACATGTGATTGGATTTGGGGCTCACCCAGAAAATCCAGGGCCATCTCCCGCCTCAAGATCCTTAATAGTAACGTCTCTAGAGGCTTCTTTCCATACAAGGTAACATTTACAGGTTCCAGGGATTCCGATGTGGATAGCGTTGGGGGCCATCACGCAGCTTTCTCTAAGCTCCCGGAGTTCGTCTGCTTCGCTAATAAGACCCTGGGGGAGTTAGGAGTGCAGTTCTGGCCGGCTCTGTGCTGACCCCCTTGCTGGGTGCTCCCCTCCCCCACCCATCCGACCCTCGGTACCACTAGGAAGTGCCCACTACCTCCCACACACGCAGCAAGTGGGTTTACAGGATTTGGACCCTCACATGTCTAACTCCAGAGTCCTTTTTATTAGCATCGTTTGATGCCTCCCCGGGGCAGGAAATGCCTGTGCTGGACCAAGTGCTGCTTATTTTACCTCTTAAACATACCAGGAACCTGCCCCCTTCTCTTCTTTCATTACTATTCCTTTAGTTCAGAGCCTTACCTCCTATCTGAACTATATTGCTTCAGCCTCCTCATTGGTTTTCTTCAGTTTCTCCCCATTTTCGCCGAGGGTAAAGTTCTTACATTTGGTAACTGTAAATCACTTCCTGACTTCACAACCCTATATTGATTCCCTGTCACCTCCAGGGTAAGATAGAAACTCTGAAATCTGGCATTCATGGCTAGTCTAAGCCTTGTCCCCTGGCACTGTATCCCACTGAGCATCTATTTAGAATGTGAGGTTTAAAGCCTGAAAAGCATGGGTTTGAATCTTGGCTCCCACTCATTCAGGTATGTGACCCTGGACAAGCCACTTACCTCCTCTGAGCCTGGACTTTTTCATCATTGAAATGGGTAATGTTACCTAACTCACAGGATATTTTTCTGTATCATTCTTTTTAATTTCTTCTATTTTTAAATTATGTTTATTTTTACTTCATTTTTATTGTTGATGCTGTTACAGATGTCCCCACTCCCCCCTTTGCCCACCTCCACCCAGCCCCTGGCCCCACCTTCCTCGAGCCCTCACCACACTGTGTGTCCCTGGGTCATGCATATAAAGTCTTTGGCTCAGCCCTTCACCTTCGTTCACCCTGTCTCCGCCTCCCTCTTGCCCTCTGACAGCTGTCAGTCCTCTGTTTCTGTTTTGTTCCTCAGTTTTGTGTTATTAGAAATTATGTATCCAAAGCACCCAGCACAATGCGGGCTGGTAAGCAGTAGCTCCTTTTATTTTCACTATTATTTATGAACCTGTTGTTTCCAACAAAACATGACCTCTTAAAGGACAAGGGTGTGTCACCTTCTAACTTATATCCAGCACCATTTAGCCCGTGTTAGGATTATTAACAGAAGCAACGAGAAAACCAACCAACAAACCAAAAAGTAGAAAAAGGAAAGGGTGGAGAAAAAGAAGGACAGAGAGACAGAGGGAAGGGAAGGATGATGAAATTGTTTTAAAATCTGTATTCTTTGCAGGAATAAGACTCAGGACTAAGACCTTGCAGGTCCCTTTCATGCTGTGTGCCTCAGTTTCTTCTCCTGTAAAATTGGCTGAGGTCCACCTAGACGATCTGTCATTCTCATTTGTTCTCTCTCTCTCTCTCTCTCTCTCTCCCTCATTCTGCTCTTCCCTGGGAGCAGTGTTTCCCTGTCCTCTCCAGCCACGCTGACGATGGCCAGCTTTAGCAGGCATGAAGGTGGTGGCTGCTCTGATGGGGTATTTGGGAGAGAAGTCAGGCTAGGAGCTGGCTGGGTGAGAACAGATGGAGATCTGACCTCAGGTGTAATGTCTGGGTGGGATGACCTTGGGTGGGCGGGGGTAGACTCCAGACCACATTAGGCAGGTTGCTGTCATTCCTTCACTATCTGTTACTCATTTATTCATTCAACAGACACTTAGCAAGCACTTCCTATGTGGTGGGCTATGTGGTGGGTCTAAAGAGTGTATGCGCTGGGATTACAGAGTGAAAAAACCGCAGGGGGTGGGGTTCCTGCCCTCAGGCCGCTGATGGTCCAGACACTATTGACGTTTTCAGCTGGATGACGCTGTTGCAAGGGGCTGGCCTGTGCATTGTGAGATGCTTGGCAGCATCCTGGCTTCTTTCACTAGACGCCAACAGAGCCGTCCACCTTGTGTGACAACCAAAAATATCTACAGACATTTCCAAACATTCCCTGGGTGTGGTTGGCAGGGGATCATTCGCTCCTGGGTGAGAATCAGTGTCTAGGGGACGCACAGTATCTGGTGGAGGGGGAGCAGGTGAAACGGGAGAGGTAGGTGAGAACTTGACTGAGAGGGGCCTCGGCTTCCCTACCTGGAAAAAGTAATCCCTGAATGGATCCTTGGGGACAAGGGAGGGGAAAAGGAACCTGACCTCACGGGCTGCAGTGACAACATAGGACAGTTGTCTACCCCCTTCCTCCCACACTCTGGCAGGCAGACTGGCCTCCCGTCGACTCCAGCAAACCTCACTCTCTCAGAGGCCTCTCTCCTCCCGACTTGCCCTGGACTGCTGGTATTTGTAACCCAGCTGTCTATCTCAGGCTCATTTCTCACTCGAGAGGGAAGTTAACCTCTCCCTCCAGCTCCCACACTACTGCTTGCTTTGTGGCTCCCTCACTTCTCCTCCTCTCCCACTCCAGGCACCAGCAGTTTCCAAGCAGTGCCTCCCCTTTTCCCCCCCACTGATGGGTGGCCATGGCTCTGGAAATTGGCTCTCAAAATCTGCTGTGCCTGCCCAGCTGGGCTCCACTCAGCAATTGCTGGGACTTGGATGAAGCTCGGCCCCAAAGGAGACTCTGCCTCTCTGATAGATACTCAGCTCCTGCTCGCCTCACAGATATTTCAGACGCTTCAACTGATGCAAAATAAAAACAAGACCAAAGACCAAAGTAAATATTTGTGCAGCAGCATCTCGGAGCAGGTGGGGAGTGGAGAGGGAAGAGGGGAGTAATAAGCAGAAAGGGCTCTGACTGCTCCTGGTTTCTGGCCTCGGCTTGGTTCAGGCAGTATGGCCTTGGCCTTGCTTTGGGCAAGGCTCCTGTAGATCACTTGCTGATGCTCTGAAACCTCTCCGCCTCTAGATCGGGACTTCCTGCCTGGGGCCAGTAGGGATTCCTGGCCCCTCTGATCTTACAGGCAAATTTTTATGTGTATGCACTTTTCTGTAATTTTCAAAGGAATCGTCATCATCCCAAATGTTAAGGGTCTCTGCTTCTGGTCTGTGTATGGTCCTACTTGAGTTTATCGTCACCTTCCCTGTCATATTCCTTCTTCTCATTTCCTGACTCATTTGTTTTCTATATTCTGTCTTGTCTGGTATCAGTGAGAATCTCGCAGTGCTGGGAATGACATCAAGCTAGACGTGGAATGGAATGAACAGGTTGTAGAATGCCGCAAGTGCATTCTGTCCCCAGTGCATCTGCACTCATGTAACCAGAGAAGCTCTGAGTCTGGGGACCGCATCTGCAGAAGGGATCATAAGAACGCTCAGCAAAGCTGATCCTTAGGAGGTAACTGCAAAACTTAGCTGGTGTGACAGAACTGAAGAAGTCCATTAAAGGGCTTGCTGAAGGGATAGGAAATGGGGTTCCAGATCTTTAAAAAAAAAAAAAAGCCCTCTCCCCTGCTCCTGTGGCTTTACTGCTGATTAG
Source organism: Carollia perspicillata (assembly GCA_004027735.1). Taxonomy (NCBI): domain Eukaryota; kingdom Metazoa; phylum Chordata; class Mammalia; order Chiroptera; family Phyllostomidae; genus Carollia; species Carollia perspicillata. The sequence continues at coordinate 4,028 of PVKM010046404.1, forward strand.
GCCTGAATCTGCAGCACCTGCATGAGTTAATGCATGAGCAATGTTCTGTGAGTCAGGAGACCCATATTTGAGCATAGCTTTCACCAAATTGCTATATGACCTGGAGAAGGCCACTGACAACCTCCTGGACTTGAATCCCCCCATTTGTGTAGGTAGGAAGAATGGGGCTTACTTCCCAGTTTCACCAAGGGATGGCCATAACTATAGTGAAACTCCATCCCAATACCTCATTCTTGGCCACCTCCTCGCACTTAATCCTCATTTTGGGACATTCTTGTTCCATCTCAAACAAAACAGAAATGATCCCATCCCTAGAAAAAGTATGATGTGGAGTTTAAATTCCAATCTTTAGGGTCCGCCTGGCTCTAACATTTTATGACTTTCTTTCCTGCCCTTCTGCTATTTTCTTCTTAACTGCTGTCTTGAACTTGAAACTCAGGGGACGGAATCAATGTTTATGATCACTTACCCTCCCCTAGGCACTGTGCTGGTTTCACTTACTGTGCACAAGCAAGGTAGAGCTTATCACCCCCATGTTACGGCCTAGCAAACTCGGGCTCCGAGATGCCTTCTGCCTCACATCTCACAGTCAGCAGCCGGAGCTCAGGACCCAAAGTCAGATCCGTGCAGCTCCAAGGCCTGTGGCTTTCTATATATTATTATGTTATAATTAATTACTTATTATTTCAACTTTCTTAAAATTAATTTGTTCTTTTATTTAATATTTATTGTCTGCAATGTAAGGCTGTGAGCCAGCTGCCATGGATTCTGAGATATGAAGTCCGTCCCTGCCCTGATCAGCCTTGTAAATAAAAAGAAACCATGCAAATAAAAATTCCAAAGCAAGGCAATGATCACTATCGCAGACTGCAGGGAGGGAAGTGAGGGCACAGAGAGTAAGACTTAATGTTGGGGGGGACCCTGGAAGACTTCTCAGAGGGGCAGCACCTGAGCTGAATTGGGGAGTGTCTTTTTTTGACATGAGTCTGCATTAGTCAACTTAGTCAACAAACTACTGAAAACTGACTATGTACCAGGTGCTTTTCTAGATGCTGAGACACAACTGCACACAAAACAACAAGGCCTCTATTCTTACGGAACTCACATCAGAGTAGGGAAGATAGGCAATCAACAAACAAACGGAGCTAAGATTGAACTCTGGGGACTGGAAGGAAACTAGGAATTGGCCAGGTAAACAGGATGATGGCCAGGAAAGGCACCCTGGGCAAAGGCAGAGGCACATAAAAGCATGCTGGGGCACGGCAATCCCTTGGAGACTCTGAGACACATATTCCAGTGTGGCTGGAATAGCTGTGACGAGATGAGGAAGGAAACTGAAAAATACACAAAGACGAGTCATGAGCGCCTTGCATGACATAAGCAGCATGAATTTTATGTTGCAGGTAGCGAGGACCCATGGTAGGGTTTTAAGGGAGGAAGAGAGAACGTTAGATTTGGCTTCAAGACACCCACTCCTGTGGCCCTGGAGGAGGATCGTTTTGGAAGGAACTAGGACTGAAGGCAGGGAGGATGGTGGGGGCCTGAGCCAGAATACTACCAGTAGGGTGACGGGGAAGGAATTAGAAATATCTGTCAAGTAACATCTGTGTGACGTGGGGGTTGAGTGTGGGGTGCTGGCAGAGTGGCTAGACTAGGAAAAGCATTGAGGATAGCATACCAGGTTCTTCAGTCTTGGGGACCCCGGTGCTGGCATCACCATCAACTCTGAAAACGAAGTGTGGCTGTGACTCCAGAAGCCAGGCAGTTCTGTGTCCCCTAGAGCGCCTTCTGTGGCTCTCTGCTTAGTGAAAGCTAGTTGTATTTTGCTGCACAGCTGTGCCAAGTGAATCCTATGGTTCCTACAATGACACTCCCCGATAATGTGCAGCCACTGTCATCTCCTTGTGTCTGATGCTCTTTGGGGACATCTTGGTTTCATGTCAGGACAAGTCGAAGTGATCCCACTGTGGAATGGGTACAAAGCTGGGCTTAAACTCCTACTGAGGCTAACACATTTATCCAATCTTTCAGACAGAGTATATTTTCGCTGGAACTTTTCTTTTCCATTCTCACTCTCCCACATCTCTTACGGGCAGCTGGTCTGTCTGTCCGTGTGGCTGCCTCCTTCTCTGTGACAAAGTCTAACCCGGATCTGCTCAGTCCAGCTCTGTGTTAGTAACCATAAGACAACAAGTTATATTATATGCCATGCTCTCACTTATCTCTTAAGCTACAGGACTTCTTAAATCAATTATGTGCCACTCCATGCTTCCCTTGTGGCAGAGCCTTTGCCTGAAAGGCTGTCCCAGACCTCTGGACTCACTGCCTCTGGGCAGTGAACCCTGCTAATTCTTCAGTCCTCAGCTGCACCACTGCTTCCTTGAGAAAGCCTTCCCTGACCTCCTGGCCAAGTCAGTACCCACAGTCATACACCCACCCTGCACCTCCTGGAACCCTGTCACAGCTGGGAACTTTATATCTGTATGTGAGGGTTTTTTTAAATAAATATCTTTCTGTTCTAGACTGTCGAGTTCCATGATTACAAAAATTACGTCTGCTTTGTTCATAATCTTGCCTGTGCCTAGCCGAGTGTATGACACATTAGGTGTTCAATGAATATTTGGCTGCTAATGGTGAGGATCGGGCAGGAAATCTGGCCCTTCCTTCTTCCTGGGCTGAGGTTATCTCAGGACTTTACTGGAGGAGAAATGGAGGTCACTTCCACTGATGGAGAATGTGGTACGATGAGAAATGCTAGAAGCAAACATCACAGAGTCCAGAAGGTGAAGAGGCCTTGGACTTCTGCCATGCCTTCAGAAAGGGGGACAGTCCAGAACTAGGGACCCTGGAGGGGGTGCTGTCTGATGGAGAGGAGAAGGAGGCCTTGAATGCCACTGTCTCAGACATTTCCAAGGAGCCCACGTAAGGCCGAAGATGCTGCTTTTGTGGGAGGCAGAGAAAGCACGGCTTTGTGAGGAAATAATGACCCCCTTTCCCATGCAGGTGATCTGTGGGGAAAGGGGTCATGCTCCTGTGACATCTGGTTAGTTACAGCTAGAAAGTGAAGCCAGCTGAGTACTACTGGACCTCCAGGGACACAAGTCCCTCTTGCTCTATAGACTTTGGAACAATGCTCACCTTAGCAGAACAGGGAGCCCTGGACCACGGCCTCCAGAAGACAAAAAGGAGCATGGCCTGGGAACCAGCAGATTGAGCCAGGTGCCAGACCTGAGCTGGGCCCCACTAGACTGGGACCGAGCCCTGTGCCTCCCTCTTCTCCACTGGCCTGTGAGCTCCTGCAGGGCAGAGCTGGCATCTTCCCTATCCTGGCTTACCCACAGTGACTATCACTCCACCAAAGAATGCTCATGGAAAGAATAAGTAAATAAACAAGCGGTTCACCATCTAATCCTCAATTTCCTTCTCTAGAAAGTGGGAATAAGAACACCTGCTCACTACTGTGAAGACTGAATGATGTAATGAACATGAAGGCACCCAGCATGGGCCCCAACATAAAGTAAATAGATGCTCAGAAATACTTATCTGCTCTTTTCCCTTTAATCACACCTTCAGAATTCAGGTACTCCATGTATTTGAACTTCATATTTTCTAGGCTGAACTTGACAGAGCAGTAGTGATTAGACAGTCACAAGATACATGAGCAGGAGGGCACCAACAGTGGATATCTGTTTTGCTGTGTTTCCCTGCTCTTAATCTATTCCCCTTTCACAACACTCCATTTTTCCCATATTGAACCCTCAAGGGCAGTCCCTGTGGCTCAGGAGGAGCTGACCCCATGCAGGTAGGGATAGAGTCCACCCTATCCTGGTCGATCAGGGCACTGAATGCCTTTCAATACAGGGAATAGCCAGATATGGCCTAAGCCCACTGAAACTCAATGCTGGGACTTGTGAGAGAGGGAATCATCCAGAGAGCTGAGAGGGATGGGACATCCACCCACCTGGGACTTCAGGCAGCCATCGTGCTCCCACAGGGCAGGGTGCAGGGAGAGCCATCAGGGAATGGAGCCAAAACTCAGGAAGTCCCAATGACACCGTTTCATTCTCTTGGTCCAAGCCTAACACCAGTATTCCTTTGGACTTTACAATTGAGACTTAATTAATTCCCCTTTTTACCTAAGTCCTTTTTTGAGTTGGCTTTTCTGGCACTTGCAACCAGAGGAATTTTAACTAATAGAAAATTTTGGAGTATACCTTATCAGATGTCCTAATTTTACAGAGGAAGAGTTCACAAAATTACACATTTTTTAATACGCAACTGTTTTTTTCAAATAAATAGATTGCCTCACTTCCTTTTGTCTTTACTAAGGACTGGAGCAGGGACAGATTGTCCTTCTGCCTGGGTAGGGTCATAGAATATTGATTTTTGGTTACAGAAGGCCTAATCTTTCTCCAAGAGAGAGAATTTCTTGATTCAAGTCCTCGGGAATCAGTTTTGTTTTGCATTATAATGTTTTCATCCCCCAGGCAAAACTGCTGATGACCGTCCTTTCCCTTCCACACAGTGTAATCAGCAGCAATTAATTCTAATCACAAGGAGACAGCAAGAATGAACAGAGCACTAATTGGGCGGAAGTAATCAGAATCTCCCTTAGCCCACAGTTGGTACCTGTGTGCAGGCCAGTGTGGGCAGGCATGGGTGTGCACGCACAAGCACTCACACACACTCAACCAGGGCGCAAGGAGAGGGTAGGGAACGTGCATGCTGTCTGTTCAGCTTGGTGTACCATTAAAAAAAAATCAAGGACTTCGGAGTCACAGATATTCTACCACGAAACAGTTGCTTAAATTTGGCCTCCTTATTTGTAAAACCAGGATACACAGACCTACTTCAAAGTGGTTTAGAAGATTAAACAAAAATATTGTAGGGAAGCACTTTTCATTGGTATGTAGCAAGAGCTCAGCAAGTGCTAGTTCTCTTTCCTTCCTTCCACATCAAACACCTTTTATAGCTCGTGGAGAAGAAAGGCCTAAAGTGATCTAAGAGCTTAGATCCTGGAATATTCTGGACCCACCCTAACCAGCCTGACAGTCTCCTCCTCACTCCCTCCTTAATCCTATAGGTGTCCTCCTCCATCTACTCCCAACACCGCCCCCCCCCCATATATAATTTCTCTCTCTCTCTCTCTTTCACTCCTTTTTGCCTCTTTCCTCTCTAGGACTGTAAGTTCTGGGAGGGCAACTCAGTGCCCACTGGCCCTGGCCCTGGCACACAGTGGACACTGAGTGGATGCTTGTTGAATAACTGTTGACAGAGCCTGTGCCTTTGCTGCTGCTCTCTCTCCATCTTGGCCCCAGCCCTGGTCGTCCTCCAGGCTTAGCCTCGATGTCACCACCTCCTTCATGATATTTTTGAAGCCTGTTCCTGAAGCACTCTCTTCTTCTCTGAACCCAATTCCTATTTCATGATACTTGCAGCTTTCTACCTTGTGATATAAGATATATGGGTCTTCTCTATTTCCTCAGGTTCCTTCACTCAATCATCCAACCACCTCCTCGAGCCAGCGTATGTTGGACACCATGGATACGGAGAGGCATCTGGCTGGGTCTGTGTCTTGAGGTGCTCAGGTTCAGATGAGTCTTTGAGCACAGCAATTGGTCTGAGTCATTTTTCTGTACCCTCAGCCTTGGGCCATGATAGGTTATCCTTACATATTTCATAATGGCGATGGGTTGCCCAAAAGAGGACATCTAGGCTGGGACCTTGGCGGTCTTTGTGGGATTACAGAAGACCAATGAGCTTCTTGAGGTTGAGCACAGATGTCCCTGGGCTTTCTGAGAGAAAGGATGTGGTATTAGAGATGGAGATCTGGGGATAACTAGATTTGTCCCTAGGTTATGTCACACAGGATACACTCAAACCTAAAAACTCCCAGTTGGCTGTAACTTGGTGCCCAGGGATATATGATTTAGATATAGACCTGCAGAAGCTCTGGCCTAGTTTGCCACCAAGTTTCACAGTGAGGTTAAACAAGTCATATATCTCTTCTTGGTATCAGGTTAGCCACCTCGATTTTATTTAATCGACAATTCTGAATCTCCACTGTGTTCCTGGCCCTGTGCTTAATCTAGAGGTACAGAGATAAATTGGTTATGATTAGCTCCTTTTGAGGGCTCATAGTCTAGTAGATGTTATGAATAGGGGCATCACGTCCCACCATGTGATTCCACTGCTGGGAGGCTCCACAGTCAGCTACCAAGAGTTTCCCTCTCCCCAGAAGCAGGCAAGAGACTTCCTCAGAACAACCCCTTCACCTGCCCTGAAATCTCTGGCTGTGCCCACTGTGGATAGAGAGAGAGCCAAGGCTGCTGCCAAGTTCATTAATAATTTTGGCTTTCTGGAGAGAGAAGTTGGAATGCTTTGCTGTTCAAATATCAAAACATCCAATTAACACAGCTAATTAGCATCACTAGCAGCAGTCAAAGGAATGGCAGTTTAGATGCAGGATTTCAAAGGTTTCCTAGTTGTAGGCCAAGGCAACCCCTCTCTTGCTAATGACAAGAGTTCCTTGCCTAGGCAATTCTATGGCAGCCATCAATTAGCCTAGCCAGGGGCAGAGACTGGCCTCTTCCCTGAGCCTGGCCTCTTCCTTGAGCTGCTTGTTTTGTCAGAACTGGAGACAGAGAACAAGAGACAGAATTTGGGGAGGTGGAGTAAGTTAGAAAAAGAGGGAAATGCAGGGATGGAGGGACACAAAGAGAAATAACACATAAAGACATTGACTCTCCGAGATAGAGAGAGAGAGAAAGCAAGAGAGAGAGAGAAGGTGACTGATAAACAGGTGCCAATCATATAGACACAGAGAAAAATAAATTCCTTAAATATAGAAAAGATATAACACAAAAACTGAAACCACCAGTAGCTTTGGTAAGGTAGCTGATCATTGGGAAGCCTAGTGTTCTGATCTATAAAATCAGGCTTAGCTGTGGGAGTTCAAGTTAAAATTTGGCAAAGTTGGACTGCTATGGTGAGATCCCAAAGTGGAGAGACTAGGAGGCCCAAACCAGAGACCTTCTCTTCCGTTCTCCCAGTGAGACTTGATTTCCCCTGAGAAGGGCAGGTTTGAGGCCAGCATTCCTCCACTTGTGCACTTTCTCCTGGAATCCCAGGGCCCGAGAGCCAGGCCCGTGATCGCCTGGGAGTACTGTTGTCTCCTGGGAAGAAGGAAACCAACGGACCTCCCACTGAATCCACATCAGAAATGACTTTCGTGTCTTTCCTCCTCTCTGGGCGCTGCCGCTGCCATGGTTCAGAGCTCACAGCCACATCTCTAGATTACTGCAGCGGCCTCTGGTCTCTCCTTGTTGCTGCCCAATCCATTCTTATCACAGTTGTGAGAGTGACACTTCAAGTTACAGATGTGACTATGTCTCTCCCTCACTCGAACCCCTTTTTAGCAGGTCCCATACTTTGATCTCTGGATCAGGTCCAAGCTCATTAAACGTGATTTCAGGACCTCCCTCTGGGCTGCAGCTCCTGTGTCTCCTCTGCAGCCTTCTCCCAACCCATCACTCTCACTCCCTGCTCCCCACCCCAACCACAGGAGAAGACCCGGGTGCTCCATACAGCTTTACCTCTGAGCTCCTCCTGCTGTCTGACCCCTGCAATACCTAACTCATACTCTGTGCTTGTGCTTTTCTGTCTCTGCATTAACTCACACACTTC
>PVKM010046405.1:0-11718 GCA_004027735.1 Carollia perspicillata
TCTGAAGGATGTGCTTCTCTGAATAGAGTTCCACTCTGTCTGTTATGGCCTGCGATCTGCCCTCCGATTCCATTCCGTAGGTTGCAAACTCCTTTAGGACAGAAAGTATATACTATTTTTTAAAGATTTTATTTATTTACTTTTAGAGAGAAGGGAAGGGAAGGAGAAAGAGAGGAAGAGAAATGTCAGTGTATGAGAGAAACACGGATCAGTTGCCTCTCACACATCCCCCCCCCACCCAGCTAGGGACCTGATGCACAACCCAGGCATGTGCCCTGACTGGGAATCGAACTGGCAACCTTTCAGTTCACAGGCTGGCACTCAATCCACCGAGCCACACCAGCCAGGGCAGTATATACTATTCTATCTTTATCCCCATTACTTAGTGAGGGCTTATTACCAAAAAAAAAAAAAAAGTAAGTAAATGTGTCCCCATGAACAATGTCACTCTAATAGTTCCATTTGGGGCTGACAAAGGGAAGGGAACCTGTCATTTATTGCTCACATCCTGGGGGCAGGCCACTAGTCACGGAGCTGTCGCCTGCAAAGTTGTATCTAATTCTCACAAACCTACTGAAGGAGACACAGTGGTCCCCCTTTGGCATTCGAGGAAGCTCAAGGTCAAAGAGGCTGAGCAACTCATCTGAGCTCACACTCCAATAAGGAAGAAGCTTGGGGGTCAGCCCACATCTGGTGACTCCATCACTTGTTCTCCTTCATGACCCTGCACTGTCCTCAGATGTCCCCTGCGGGGGGGCGGGCAAATGAGCGTATCAGCTACTGTTGGCAAAAATGCACTAGGAAAGGTCACCAGGACTTCCCTAGGCACCCAAAACTTTGCTTGAATAACTGCTTCGCCTAAATCACTTTTAAAAATAAAATTAGTTGACAAGAAGTGTTTGGAACTATTCTCAAGATATTTAATTAGCACGTTGTTTTCTAAACTGAGGACCGTGACTTGATATTTCCGTCCAGTACAGGTCGAGAATGGCTCACACACACTGTGCGTGTGAGTGCTGACGGCGACAGACACCCGTTTGAATCGTTGTTTTATGGCACGCTGCTGCCGTAAAAGCGCTGCTTTTAACTTACAAGAGCCAAGAGCTTGTTTGACAAATAAGGGGAAAAAAGTCAAGGCCTAGCCCCTAGTCATTCCTTATGGTCTGATAAAGGGAAAAATCTCCCAACCTCAGGCTTAGTCAGGAGGGTTATATTCACTTCTGTTTGGCTATAAACATTCCCAGAATAATGGCAAGGGGTTATAGATTTTTAGCTCCTTTTCTAAGGTTGAAAAGCCTCAGAGACAGGGAGAAAAGAATAAGAAAAGAAGTGAAGAGTCCAGATAAGTTCAATAATCTTATTATTTACTTAGAGTTTATAAACACTTCCAACACATTCTATCTTATTCCAGCCTAACAAGAACAGCCCATGTGGAGGAAGGCAGTTCACATCATCCCCACTTCGTAAATACAGAAATAGAATAATTTCACATCATGCTTCAAAAGCCCACCCCAGGACAGGCTGGGTTACTCACCGCCCTTCTGTAGCTCTCATCACCCTGTGGAGATGAGTTCGCCCTGGTGGATTCTGGGAAAGTGCTGAGTCCCAGGCAGGCCGGGACCATGGGGTACAAAGGCACAAGGCAGACAGTGAGTCCAGGCTCTTCCAGCAGAACCACGCGAGAAAAGTAGGGCAGGTCGGAACGAGCGCAGGGCCCTCTGTGCATTGGGAAAGCCTAAAGAATGAGACTGTAAAATGCATAATTGAGGGCAGATCAGGTGGCCAAACAGCTCAATTTGTCCAGGGTGCCAAGAGAAATGATACGAATTAGACAAATAATCAATAGCCTTCAGATATACAAGTGAATATCGCTGAACCCTAATCTCCAGCATATTTGATTCTGCCTCTGAAAAGGTTCCCTTTGGCATAAACACAAATGATACCTTTTACCACTGTTTTAAAAAACATGTAATAAGGTTTTATACTTGGAGGCCCTGTAACAGCATTGCCTCTGAAATGATTTTTCAGGAGTACCGTTTTATGTCAAATACAGCCAGTCCTCATCATTCGTGGGCTCTGTGTTTGCGAACTCACCTACTCACTAAAATTTATTTGTAACCTCTAGATGAATTCCCATGGTGTCCTGTGAGCACTTGAGGCCACGCGCAGAGTGGCGAGAAATCAGTCCCTTGGGGCTGGATACCGTGACACTTCATCTTCTGGTTTCCGTTCTGGTGTAGGATAAACAAGTGTTATTTTCCTGGTCTAGCAAGTGATACCCTTTTCATATTTTTGTGCTGTTTCTTAGCAATTTTGTTGCTTGGAATGGACCCCAAGGATAGTGCCAAAGTGCTGTCTGGTGTCCTCAAGCCTAAGAAGGGGAAGTGATTTGTGCCTTACAGAAAAAAAAACACATGTTAGATGGGCTTGTGCGGGCCCGAGTTATAGGACGGTGGTTGTGAGCTCCATGCTAACGACCCAACAATATTCAATGAGGTACCTTTGAATGGAGCCCATACAAAACAAGTTTGAAAACATGGTGACCAGAGGCTTAGAGGGACCTAACTTTGTGTTTCCCTAGAAACACGGGTTCTGTACTTGCCAATTCAGTGTTCCCAGGGACAATCAAAGGAGATTCCTTTTCTGACCCCCAAGACCTCCTCCAGCTGAGGTTAAAGCAGGGAAGTGACAGTTTGGGCTCAGTCCCAGATGACCTCTCTCTCTCTCTCTCTCTCTCTCTCTCTCTCTCTGCCCCAAGACTGGATCGCATCATATTAACACTCACCCTGGGGCCACCTCAGGCTGACCCCCAGGCAGAGGACACGAGAGAAGAAGCCAGTGCTGGGGGCTGGGGCTGAGGAAGGAAGCTGGTAGATGCCAGGTCTCTGACGGCCAGCCTTTCATATCAGTAAGTGACATTCAGGCCACCATTCATTTCTCAGGGCTCTGTTGTCCTGCAAAGTACACTGGGAAGTGCAGTGCACGAAACGAGCATTTTCGACCCGTGTAAAGTCGCTTAGCGGCCTCGGACCTGTGCGTACCTCACAGAAAGAGAGTGGCGATGTCTAAGCCTGCATGAGATGGACAGCTGAGATGGTCCTGGGCCATGCTAAGCTTTGGAAATGATGGCTCAGCGGGTGTCTCTGGTTCCCAGTCGTCTGTAGCACCAGCAACAGTGATGTCTAGTGGGGGTGACTGATGAGTGACTTCCCACATGCGGAGACCGAGCCCTGAGGGTCAGAGCACACACCTCTGGGACTTCATGGCCACCTTATTCCTTCACAGTCACGTGCACACTTGGTAAATACATTTCACTTGCGGTGAGAATAAATAAGACACAAATGGTGTCTACTGAGAAGCCACACCCAGCAATTTGCTGGAGGTCGCTTGGTGAGTTCTGTCTTCACAGCCACCACCCACCCATCCGCTCTCAAAGGGGACCCTGTTAAATGACATTAGAACAGCTTTTTAAGCATCTTCTCTTGTATAAAAGAAAGAATTAAGTGGGAGTCTACAGCAGTAGGTTTTCAAAGCAAAGATGAGACAAGAGGGTTGGCGATGGAAAAAGGTTTCCCACAGAGGAAGTAAGAGGATGCTTGGCATATATTTGGGGACCAGCGTAGTCCTGGGAGTGACACCTGTCCTATCAGAAAGAGAGCCCTTTCCAATGATGTTCTACTGAGGTTCTCTGACCCAAACTCAAGAAGGCAGGCTGAAACCAGAGCTGGTCATGGAGACAGAAAGACATGAGTTTGAGACTAGTCGCACCTCTACCCATGGGACTCTGGGAGAGGCCCGGGGAGGGGCCTGTGTGAACGTGATGGCCAGACGCCCTGGAGATGGGCCTGGTGCTTGCGTCTTACATCCAGGAGTTCCGCCCAGGGGTCCCTGAGAGCCTTGGGGGATGATGGGGACAGGTGCATACTTTCTTCCTCCTTGGGGGAAGAGGAGAGGAGGTTGCAGCAGGGAAAATTCTGCCAAGTGGTCAGCAGCCTGAAAATGGGCCCGATTTGTGGACATTATTTCACTTGTGTTTACTCCAAGGGAAGTTTCTTTCCCTGCAAACGAGAGCCTGTCTGTCACCTTCCTGCCTCGCCGTCCTGCCCATCACACATATGGTGCCTGGCAGGGTGCACCTGCACCCCACGGCCCTTGCTGGAGAACATCTGCTGGCCCTGCCAGCCAGGCGCCTCCAGCCCCAGCCTCACCTTTTCCCAGGTTTCTTGCTGAATCAACCAATTAGCTCGGATCGTCTCTGACTGCTTTGAACTATGTCTTGTTAAAACATGGGTGGATGGGGACCCGCTGAAGTCCGAAAGCCACTCCAAGAGAACCAAGTTTCCTCATGTAGCCCCGACACCGAAGTTTCTCTCTTCCACTCCAGGTAGTCAGTCAGCTTTCGTGCTCAAGCTGGGACTTTGGTTTCGGGAAGAATGTGGACAGGGATTCCGAGCCACACATCCGCTGGAGCATTTCTTACAACAGTTCCTCCATGATCTTTCTACAACTAAAAGTTAAACCGCATGATTTTTTAAAAAATTAGTAACAGACTCAGAGCTCAGGCAATCAATGACAGGTCACAGATTATCTTTCCCGTATTAGCTGCACCTCAGCTCAGGGTGTCCCAATGCCTTTGCCCCCAGGAGTCCAGTCGTCACCCTAAAGTGTCCCCAGCTCTGTGTCTGGGTGCTAAAAGAACCAAAGGCCCTCTGGGACGAGGATTTTCTCACCATTTCCCAAGGAAGGTCACTGTCAGGGTCCCCTGCACTTCTTCCAGCCAGGTCAAGTGGGGAGCAGAGGCGTCTGGTGCTTCTCGAGAAATCCGTGTAGTGACCTGGCATTTTGCCTTCGTTAGAGTTGCTGTCTCGCCTTGATGCCAAATACTTTCGTTTCTAAGATTCTAATGAGGAAAGTGCAAAAGCTAAGTAGGAACTTAGCATTGAGGAAGCATGCTCTGTATAGCACATAAGACCGTTTCCTAAGCTCCAAAATGTCCCTTTGCAAGTTCTTCATTCTCAGTCACTGAAATATTTCCATTAATTGATTACCCTCCACCACCACTGGTGTTTATTCTTCCACGTGAGAACTGTTCTGGGTTTTTACATGTAAGGTGTGTTCGTAGCGTGTTCCTAGCAAGCCCACCCATCAATTCCTCACAGCAACTCCTGCCACATCTACCAATGAAAACATCCACCAACGCGACGCCAGCAAAACCTACTTTTCCAAGATGACGTCTGCCTTGATTATCCGCGCATTGCTCTGCTATCACAGTCGGCACCCTAAAGAGGGGGACGAAGCAAAAACACACAGAAACCAAGCTTTTCTCTTGACTTAAACTCTTTCTTCTGACCAAATGAATTATTTTAGGTTTGCGCGCTCAGTGTAATTAGTGCATATGGTCCAGCTGTGAAGAAATAGCTGCGGACTCCTAACTTATTATTAATTAGGCTCATTAAAATGCAAGTAAGAGAGCGTTGCCTAGGTAAACAATACATTATGTCAAAAAGTCATTACCTGACAAGAGCGAGTCATCCCGACTCAAGTCATTACGGCTACTTTGCGGAGGGTTTTTTCCGCAGGCGCCGTGGGTGCCAGTTAACTGCCTTGACTGACATCAAGGACAGACGCGCAGGCCTGGAAGCAGGCGGCGCCCCGCACCGCCCCGCAGTTCTCCTCACTTCATCTCCACGCGCGCCTGGGGGAGGTTAGAGGTTGACAGCCCAATGACAGGCCTTCTTCAGCCGCCATGCTGTCACAGCGGGAGCGTGTCAGGAAAATTTCCTCGGCCCCTCTGCCTTTCTTCCGTGGTCACATTCCTTTTCCTGTCGCACGAGGAGGGAGGGACGGGCAGCTTGGTGACAAACACCTGGGGAAGCACAATGTGCATTGTGCCTGTGAGGATGCAGGGGGCTGGCGAGGGCAGAGGGCGCCTGAGCTCCGATGGGGCGATGGGGCACCTCTCCCGGTGCCAAAGCAGAGGGGGGGAGAGCAGGCTGGACCAGGCCAGATGGACTTGTCACTCTGACCCTGCATCCCATGTCTTGGGGCACTTTCCCCAGGAACTGTCTAGGTTCGCTGTGACCTTTGGCCACTGTAAACACGCCTCCCCAGCCCGGTAGCTCAGGAGTTAGATCAGCTAACTTGGTGGAGGCCTTCCCGGTCCAACAAGTGTGAGAACGCAGGCCACACGAGAGTCGATGAGTGAGCGCTGGGCTTCCATTTCCAGCCCCTTCTGTACCGCAGCTTCCGGCCCCACGCTGTGGTCAGGATCTCTGAAGGCCTTGGGTAGCACGGTTCCCCCGGTTCCTTCTCCTCTCTGGGGTTCTTGGTTTGAAGGCGATAGCAGCAGCCACATGCACGGCAGCTGGTTGCTGGAATTCTGCAAAGGTTTCTCTATCTTTAAAAGTCCACGCACGTGTCGGTGTAAATCACCGCACGGATGCAGGCTCCGGTCTAAGTGGATCAAAAGAGGCTATTGACAGATGCTGAAATGAGTGTCTACCCTTAACACCAGGTCAATTGGTAAGTGTCTGACCTAGCCTTTTGACTGACGTGAAGAGCTGTCAGGTAGAAATCGTGTTTTTCAGTGACGACAGGGAGGAAGCAGGGGAGGAGGGACAGGAACAGGAAACCCAGGGAAGGACCTCCCTTCCTGGTGGACACATCTGTGGCCCTCCAGATGCACCCCCAGCACCTGCAGATATGATGGGGACCTTCTGCACCTGCTCTGGATAAAGGATGTCACTCAGTTACGTCTCTTGAGTTCCGTGAGTGAAACTTGGAAGAAACTATACTTCATCTCAATTGAATAGAATGTCATTACTGATATTATTGTTAATCCCTATTTCAAAATGACTAATGGGAAAGCATCACATTTAAAGCAGAATTTTCCCAGGTGCTCATATAGGCAAGTTTGCAGCCTTGCACATCCACACACATGGGAACATGAGAGGGCCAGAGCGCCTGTAGGTGCCAGTCCTACTTTGGCATTTGGGCGTAGGACTTCTCCAAGGGGAGCGTTGTTATGTGTATCATTTATTTTTATTTCAATCCCACTGGCATCATCATGTGATTTGGGTGCCTCCATGAGTTCAGAAGCTGTCATTGTAGAGTTCGGCTCTTCACTTTTGAGTTGCAGTGAGGTGTCGTGACGAGCAGCAGGATCCCATTGGGAAACCACGAGGCTCCCCAAACCCAGAGTGCCCTTCGCATGGTGGCCGTGGCCAAAGCTCCACTGAGATGCGTCTCCCCCAACCAGATCCCATGATTCTTAACAGGCCTCCAGTGGTCCCCACAACCCATCCGACTTCGTGGTTATCTCTTTGTAAACGTCCTTATTTGGGCAAACTGTCTGTTGGGGCCTTGCCTATACTGGGCTCCAGGATATACATCTCCTTCCCGTAGTCCCAAGACACCTACTGTATTTCCACTGGGAAATCACTTGGGTCCACAATGTCAAGTGAGTTCTGGAGGTAAAAATGTCTGGGCACTTACCGCTAGTGGGGCAGGCATCGACAAAGCCCCCGTTTCCCTACTGTCCAAGAGTGAGATCCCGTATGCCCCTTTCTTTTACCACTAGCACCTTATATGTATTATTATATCTAATATGATTTTTACAAAACTCTTGTAAGATAGATGTGATTTTCATCCCATTTTACAGATGAGGAAACTGAGGCCGAGACCAATTAATAACTTGCCTGTAGTTGAACAAATAACAGCAGAAGTTGAAAGCGGCCAGGGGCAATGGACCTGAAGTTCTTGATAAACTTGGCAGTCTGGGAAAATGGCAGAGGCTGGCATGACTTTCGGGGTGTTCTGAAGACACCTCGTGCTTTTGGTCTCTCCAACACACCAAGAGCTTTAAAACGCCCCACCCTGCGTGAACTGAGTCTGTGATGACATCGAGACTAGCTGCTCCGGGGAGACTTGCACGTCCAGTTGCTGGCTCGACGTTGCCATTGGAGGTCTCAGGGTTTCTCACACTTAACGTGACCCAAACGACGCTCTTCATACCACGTCTTCTGCAAAGTGGCTCCTCCTGCCATCACCCCCTCCCAGCAAACGGCAGCTCCGTCCTTCCAGCTGCCCAGGCTAAAATCTGGGGAAACACCTTCGATGTGTTTCTCTCGCTCCTCTGGTGTGGAAACTATTAGTTGTCTGTGGTGTGCTGAATAGCACCGCCCAAAATTCACATCCACCGAGAACCTCAGAACGTGACCTTATTCAGAAATGGGATATTTGTAGGCATCATTAGTCAAGGACAGAGATGACGTGCAGCATAAAGGTGGCCCTGAACCCAATGACTGGCAGCCAACCCTCTAGGAGAGGAGAGGCCGCACAAAGGCACAGGGTGATAGGGAGATGGAGGCATATACCACAGCATCTCCAAGAATCGGTATATTCACCTCAGGGATGGGCACTAACTAATTAGTTTAGAAATATGACGAAGCGATGACAAAGCAACCACGCACAGAGCTGGTATCCAAACCCTCACGACAAATGAAGAGAGTCTGACTGTATTCGTAATCAGCAGGGTTCAAACAACAGCCTAGAGAACAGAGCAGTGAGTTAACCTCTGCACCTCACCGACATTCAGCTACCCTGCCTGGCGCTCTGGCCTCTGCACCCCAGCAAAAACGGTCATTTTAAGGCAATTCCGTAACTGGCCAGAGAAGTGTTCGGTCACTGAGAACTGCTTCAGCCTTAGCTGATACCTTTTTCTGTTTGTTTGTAAAAGGATTTTGCCTTCCACCCCAGAGAGGGGAACGTCACCTCATAAAGGCCTCATCTGACTTTCCTCTGAGCTCAAAAGGTGCATTTTGCTCTGAGCTAAAAGGTACATCTCCAGGAAAATTTGTGCTCATTTCCCCTTCGGTTTCGGTGCTGCCAATTTGCTGTCCAAATGCTTCCCTGACCTCCCCCTTCCCTCTCCATCACACACTGACACATCCAGCCTACATTTGCGTCTTGCATCACCTCGGGAAACTCATGGCTAATTTCATTATTTGGGAGAGGAAAATGCAAATGAAGCCAGACAGCTGGTGCTCTCCTCAGGCTGAGCATGGTGGAGGGGCCGGCCCCTCATCAGAGACCCCCACACCCTCCTGCTCAGACAGGCCCTGGCGCGGGTGGGCGGAGAGGCTGTTGGAGCAGCAGGACCAGATGGCTAGGAGGGGAGAAGATAGAGCAGCCCAACGTGCTGGCGAGTCCGGGTAAGGTGGCGTGTCCGTTGCCTGGGCAGTCAGATGGAGCCTGTGGGACAGGAGCGGGGCCCTTGAGACAGGGGAGGAGCCCGTGGGGCAGGGGTGGTGCCTGCAGGGCAGGGGTGGAGGGCCCGGGATCCTGAAACACCTCCTTCCACACAGGGGCACGGAGAACGAGGGATACTTCCTCTGCCAGATTGCTCTGCACTGGCCTACACGGCCGGGCCCACCTTTCATTTGCTTGTTCTGTATAATCAATATCTGCTTTGTGGAAAAAAGGAGAGGTTGGTAGAGACAGAGACAAAGAGAAAGGCACCGAGACTGAGAGACCATTTCTCCCACCCTGCAACCCCAAAGAATCTCCATTTGCAAGCCCAAGTGTGCAAGACATGTAACTTTATTTCTCTATAACTGAACTCACTTCTGTGCTCTGGTCATGCCCTGCTGGAGGGATGGAAAGGTGATTTCACTCAGCATCCTCCCTGCCTCCAGAGTTCATGGAAATGGGGGAGGCTTAGAAGGTTCCAAGGGAAGGGCCTCAACTCCTCTTGTCATCTGTCGGCATTGCTCTCCGCTGAGAAGTCCATCAGTCCTTCAGGCCTTGGTCTGTGGTCCATGCAGCTTGCTCCTGGGGTGGGGGCGGGGCTCCAGTGGCCACTCCCATAGTTCTTACTTCCAGGCCCCCCCTGCACACACTGCTAGCGGTCCAGTGTGCCAGGACCGGGCCAGGCTGGGCCAGGCTGGGGAAGCTCCACAGACCGTCTCAGGCTCCATCCAGCCTGTTGACACCCAGGTTCATCAGGGTCATTCCATTCCTGTCTCTTTTCCTCAAGAGTGCAAGGCAGGGGGCAGGTCCCACCAATACCCACATACCCATCACTTCACCATGCTCAGTCTCCTTAGAGAATCTTCATCTCTTCTGGCCCCGGAACCCAGTTCTTGCTCATTCTGTAGTGTCTCAAGATTTCAACAAAGACTTGGGCTCAAGAAAAAAACAAGACCCCTCAAAAAATGGTGGTTAACATTTCAATGATATTTGCTGATCATACAGAAAAGAAGAAAAGATGGGCCTGGAGAATGGGGGCCTCCAGGCAAATGCAATTGGGATGGACCTAGGACTCAGGTGTCCTTGAACTCTTGAATTACCGGATGGATGTTTTCGGTTGGATAAGGCCACCACTGTTCCCCCTACAGCCTCAGGACTATAAACTGTCTCTGTGGTCCCTCAGGCCGCCTGGGGAAGTTAAATGACGTTCTGGTCTTAGGATGTGATTCCTATGGCCTGGTTTATACCAGGACAGGAGCCCAAAACCCTGGAAATAGCAAATGCCACCTAATCTCCAGTGTCAACGTCATTGGGAAAGTTGGTAGAGGGGAAAGGAGGAGGAGTTTGATGCATGGACTTATCATGGCCTTAAAACCACCCCACTGAAAGCCCTAGGAAGGGCTTGCTGGAGACCCTTAATCACTCCACGTTCATTATTTTACTTTGTGCTCACGTTACCTCTGTAACATGGGGTTGTTTCGAGTCCAGGAACAAAGCAAAGGTGTTGGAAAATGTAGAAGGTCCAGTGCCATTCACAGTGGCTCAGCCAAATTTCCCGAATCTCCCCCTTTCTGCTGGGTCCCCTTCCTGTCCCCTTCCTCCCACCCTAACCACGAGGCCCAGAAAACTTCCTCCCCGTCCCGTTCTGTTGGTTTGTTTGTACCAAACCATGTTGGCCTGGCCTCACCTCACCCTGTAACTAGCCAAGTGGCAAAGTCCTTCCTGGTCCCTGATCCACGTGACGAGAATGGGACTGTACCCGGGAGACATCCTGCCCCGCCCTTGGCTCTTCCCGTCTATGGAAGGTGCTTTGAGTGACTCTGGTCTTGGAGAAGGGGGCCTGGCCACTGGGCGTTCGCACCATTCTGTCTGTTGTAGGGGCAATGTAGAAATCACCCGCTTTTTAAATGCTACTGGAGCATAAACAGAGTATAAATGCTTGCTGGTGTCCTTATATGCCTACTGTGGTTTCTACAAAATTATCCCCCATAAAAAAAAAACTTCAAAGGTTTTTGATCTCTATCAACTCTGATAATTTCCAGGAGAAAGAGAAAATGAGGCAGGACAGATGTTTTCATGGCTCAAAGTCAGGAGTCATGAAAAGAAGCCAGAGCTCTCGAATCCGGTTATCTTAGTTTATATACCTTTTGGCTTTTAACTATTTTTCCCTTTTTTGCACATTTCTGCCCCATAGGCTGTGATGCACATGGACGTGTGTTCTTATATCATCGTTATTCTCCCCTTCCAAGTGGGGACAGAGGAGGTCGGAAAGGTTAGGTCACTTGGACATGCCCACAGGGGCTCCTCGGTCTCCCTCCCACCTGGGTCCCCCGTGCCAGCCCTGGTTTCTGAGCTCTGCCACCGAGGGGGAGCTCTGTGAACGCCATAGTGGGATTTGTTAATGGCCTCCACAGGCCGGTGGCGGGAATGTCACAGTGCCTCGAAGCAGCCAGCTAACAGCGCGTGGGC
>PVKM010046406.1:0-11713 GCA_004027735.1 Carollia perspicillata
GACACAAAGAACATCTTAAAGATGGCATACAACCAAGTGAGGCCACCTGTATGAGCACAGCTCATGGATTATCAAAGTGGCCCTTTCCTGGGGCACTGACCATCTGCCTTGTCCTGTACTTACTGGGACACACAGCATCCTACTCTATGACTCCTGAAGGCTGGGTCCGGGACTTGGATTATTTTAAACCTCCAGATGTTCAGGCCTTAACACAGCACATGTTCTACAAAGGTTTGGAGATTAAAAAAGAAAATGAAGGGTCAACACGGTCAAACTTAAACACTTAAGAAAATGCCTTATCTGAAGTGATAACCTCTGGTGAAGGTTTGCCTCTTCCATGCAAGAAAAAGATATAGTACAACACTTGTAATATACCAGTTCAGGCTAAATTATGCCGCAGTAACTAATAGCATCAATATTTTGGAGGCCAATGACCTTGGGGAAAGGTTTGTTTCTGGCTCCTGCTTGTTTCCTTGCAGGTGAGCTGTGGCTGGCCTCCATGTCCTCTTCAGCTGCAGAAGCAGCTCCCCTCCCTGAGACATGCTGGTCTCACGGCAAAGAGAACAGAGAGGTAGCATGACCAGGCCTTGTCTACCAAAGCTTCTCAGAAATGGCATGTGTCATTGTTCACATTTCATGGGCCACACTGAGTCCTTGGGCCACACTAAGTCTTTGGGCCATGGCATGGGGATCAACCCTGGATGGGGTGGGAAAGCATAATCCTCACACAGGGGTTGAAAATGGGTAGGAAGGAAGAGCACATGTATGACAAGAATATAATCACCACAAAGGCAATAGAAAATAGCTAGAGAAATGTTTTCTTCCCTCCATCAATGATAAAAAATGTGTCCAAATATAAAAGGCAGTTCCCCCACTTCTATGGTACTTTGTGCTGTCTTGGTAACCTTTCAGACGTTGTGCTACTATGTCCTCACACCATCCCAGCAGGACTTGCCCGGGGCCCAGCAGTGCCCGAACTACAGAACTCCAGGCGTGGTGTTCTCTCTCCGAAGCTGGCCTTCCAGGCCTCCAGTTCACTGCGAAATGGAGGTAATCCTAGACTCTCGCTAAGAAGGTTTTTGAGAGATTAAGTAAAACGAGGTACACACAAACACACAAAAGCACCCAGTAAATATAAGACCACATTATTATTGTAATATGTGCTCCCCAACCTTGACATTTTAATCATAAAGTGTAGAGGATACATTTACTAATGATGTTTACTTCACTTTTCAAGACTGTAAGTGCCTCTCCTCTTACAGTCTTTTCTATGGACACAGGCACTTTTCCCGGCTTCTATTACCTGTTTGCTCCCTCATGGGTTGATTTTTAAGACTCAAAATGTTTTGGAAAGCAGAATTATTAATAATTTTTATTTCTTTCCAAAATAAGGGAAATTAAGGAAAAATGAAGGTATTCAGAATCTTTATGTGAAGGATGATATAGATTACAATATGGCTCCCAACTGAGAATGAATAAAGGGCTGAGCATCGAAGACCTTCTGCCTTCTGCCTCCTGCCCTCATTGGCACTGCTCCCCGGGGCCGTCTGCAGTCCACTAAACTACAAGTCCAGCCTTTCCCCAGAATGGGATGTTCCCTTCCCCCGCCTGCCCCTTTGCTCAAGCTGTCTCTTCTACCTACAGTGTTCCTTCCCTAAAGCACAATCTTAACTCTATTCAAATATCCTGCACAAATAATTCGGTAAGTGCACCACACTCAGTCCATGAACAAAGACGTTCATTACAGTGAAAAGTTAAGAACAACTAAAATGCCCACTAATAGGGAACTAGTTAAGTACATTATAAACCACATATTCATATAATGCTATATAACAATAACAAAGAATGATGTGGATGTATATTTATTGATGTGGCATGGTGTTGATATACTGTCAATTAAATTAGATTTCAAAATAATATTTATAATGCTCCATTTCAGGGAGGAAAAAACTGTGTGTCTAATCTAGGCATAGAGAGAATATGGCAGAATAAAAAAACCCCTAAGATTAATTATGGTATCTCTGGGTAGTGAAAATATTGATGGGTTTTCTACTCTTAATAATTTTCATATTTTAAAAGTTCCTTCCAATTAGCATTGTTCATTTTTACAATTTTTAGAAAGTTATTTTAGATAAAAGGCATTCATCATTAAATACGCAGTTCCAGTGCCACCTGCTCCGGAAACCCTCCCTGACCTAGCCCACTCTGGCCATGCGGGCAGCTTCTCTCTCCTGAGTGTTTCCTGAGTATTTAATACAGGGCAGGGGAAAAGTAAGTTTACAGCTGTTCGTATAGAAAATAATACAATAATTATAATACAAGAATAAACTGTGTTTCGCATACTCACAACTGTGACCCTAATTTTGCCCCACCTGGTATATTTCTTATAACCTCAACCACATTTGTTTCGAAATTATTATAAGTTTCTATATTCAGGTTTGATTGTCAACTCCCAAGATGGAGTAAGCCTGCCTTATTTATACTGGAATTCACCCTCATAACCCACGACTCCCAAGTATCCAGCAAACTACTGAGTGTGTTGATTTAAACCCAATGCGAGGCTGTACAATTTACATATTTGAAGACTATGTACCCAGTGGCTCCCTAGTCAAAATTTCATCTATACTGGAGGTGGTCATTAGATAGCATAAGGTCTACTCTGATGAGAGAAATTACAAATCAGAACATTTTACCTGGGTGAAATGTCTCTGTTAATTATTACTTCCATGTTTGCTTTCAGAGCTACCAAAAATACCCTTATTCAACTTGATTAAGACAGAGGACAATATTTCATAATCCAGAGGCAAGTCTAACAGATTTCTGTCCACAAGTTTCTGCTTGAAATGAACAAGAATAACTTTTGCAATAATCCAAGTCCATCCTGGCTCAGTAAAAACCATAATGCCTATGGTGTTAAAAGAAATAAGGAAAATAATTTTTTTAAGATTACATAAGGGAACTGACGTGAACGAATGTTTTGAAATATCCAAGACATTTTTAAAGGTTCAATAAAAAAATGTGCTTTGAAAACTAGGTGGGTGAGATTTAAAATAAAAACAACTACCACAATCTTAGCTGTTACTTAGCAATTTCAGGCTTCAATTGTTCCCTTCTAAAGGGCAAGTTAGAAAAACAAAGAAACTGCTTTTTAGAAGAAACACTGAAACATCTGATCCAGGTTCCTGTCTTCTCTCCATTCTATTCCATAAGATTTTGTACAAGCCCCTATGAACTTTACACTGCCCAGATTTTGTTCTGTTTTGTCTCTCTCTCTCTGGAGACAATTCACTTTCATTAAAACTTAATTTCTGAATCAAAAAGCAAAGCCTCATGCCATATAAAAATTTTCTTACAGAAAATTCACCTGGTAGTCAAAAGAATTCTGGACATCTAACAAAATTTTACTTACTGATTATTTTAAAAAATTCTTGTCATCTTGGCTTCCTATAAGTCACTGGCTTTTCCCATTGTTCCAGTACATTTCTGTCACCTGTCACGAGGAGAAGGAATATGGTTAGTTATATGTCACATAAAAACCATTTCTTGGTTTCTACATTAGTCTTTTTCCTACCGTTATACCCAAAACACAGAGAAAAAACATGTTTGCCTCTTCCTTTCTCTCCAATCAAAAAGGAAGAAGAGAATGACATAGAAGATCACCCCAAGAGAAAAAAAGTTAAAGAGCAGTATTTCTACTGTTGGCTTTTAGGATGGAGATCACCAGTAATACCAGCCCTTTTGTTTTCTGGAGGAGATCTTTATAGTCTGTTTCCTTGGAGGGAAACAGTATTAAG
The DNA here is from genome assembly GCA_004027735.1 of Carollia perspicillata. Classification (NCBI taxonomy): domain Eukaryota; kingdom Metazoa; phylum Chordata; class Mammalia; order Chiroptera; family Phyllostomidae; genus Carollia; species Carollia perspicillata. Next base: position 3,795 of record PVKM010046406.1, read on the forward strand.
TAACTCACTTTCTCTTTCTCCTCCCCAACTCCTTTCTTCCTTCTCAAAACTGAGTGACTAACTTAACTGGGAGGACTAGAAAAAGGGCTGGCTTAGTGCTTGGCCACCGCACTGGGCTAGGCTGAAGGGGCCACCTGGAGCCCACTCATTTCCACACAGCAAACAAGACAACAGGCTGCCTGCTTCCGAGAGGCCAGCCAGCTCTGCCTGCCCCAGCTTCTCTCCAGCTGTCGCTGGGTGACTAGGTCAGGGTTGCTAGGATCCAATGCATGTTTTAGAGAAGGAAGTAACTGACACTTCTGTGTTCTCTAATTCTGCTTTATCAGTAGTTACGCTACTATGTTGACCGCCATTTGAATGCTTGCTCTAGTTCTCAAATTGTTGAAAACCTACAGGATAGGAAGGGTAAATAAGTAGGCAACCCAAACCACCAAAAGACAATGCATAGATACACAACCTTGGTTCAAAGCCCTACCACTATAGACACAGACAATAGTGTGGTGATGGCTGGAGGGAAAGAGGGGTGAGGGCGTGGTGGAGGCGGGCAAAAGGGGAAAAATGGGCACAACTGCAAAAGTGTAAACAATAAAAAATAAAGTTAAAAAAGAAGTCCTACCACTTACTAGCCATGTGACCTTGGGAAAATAATTTCATCTTTTCCCAATCTCAATCTCTTCGTTTCTGAAAAAGGATCAAATGCCTCCTACTATACTGTGTGGTTTTAAGTATCAAATACAATGAAAAATATCATCTGCCAAAGTCAAGTGTGCTGCGATCTGACAAGGACATTATCTCAGCACCAGGAACACCCAATACCCAGTGATCAGACTTGCTACTTTGTCCATGTGTCCAACCCAAACACTGGAGATTTATATAACTCGTGAAATAATGGAATATGCCCAGCAAAGTGCCTCCCTTTTTCCAAGAGAAAGTCAGTCAGAATATTTTACTTTTTGTCTTTTAATTTCATAACATTACAGGGTCTACAACCCAGAGGTAGGAAGTTCTGCTTTATTTCCCTTCACAGAAGGGCACGAAATGAAAACACTCAACTTCTACCTGTCGGAATGCAACTATTGCTCGTTTTAGATGAAGAACATTTGGCTCCAAGTAGACAACATATAAAATGAGGATCTACCAACTTTATTCATCTGAAGCCTCAGTGTTAAGCCATTTAGAGATTTTAACAATAACTGTAAAATTACTTCATACACTGACTGATGTGCCATGAGAGACAGTGTCGCTTCAGTTACAGAATAGACAGAAACCTCAGGCTATCCAAACCACTCGGTGGTTGTGTATGCTCTGGGGGTGACACAGAGAAGGGAGAAAATGAAGCAAACACCATGTAAATCCAGAGGGTTTCCTAGTAACGAAGAACTTGCCGACTTCAGTAAGAATAGCAGGGAAGGAGTGGGGAGTCAAGGAACATGCTCACTGGCTAGGTATAGCCTTAGATGCCTGGTCACTTGGCATCGTTTAGATGCCTTTTAAAATGATGGGAAATGCACAAGACTTTGTTACTGGTTTAAAATGAATAAGCTTGAACTCTACCTCTGCTATTTAACTGCAGTGTGGTCTTTGCTAGGCAATTTAATCCTTCTGAGCCTCAGTTTCCAAGTCTATGAAATACCTTGGAGAGTAGCTATTTAGATTAGAGATGATGCATTATAGTGCCCATCATAGACTATGTCCCCAATATATGATTGCAGCTACTGTGTTCACTAGTTCAAGTATGACAGTCTATCAAATTCACGGTAACCACTGCAATTATGGTACACAATCCATTAAATCCAGAGCCTTCCCCCGTGTGAACATCTTGAGAGATGCTCAAATCATACTTTTGACAACAATATAAAACTTTTCTATTTTGTTCTGGAGTGTTCAATAAAAATCCCCATCTTGGTTGGTAGCCTTTACTACTGTGCAAACAGAAAGCTCTAGTTATGCATTTGTTAGCATTCTTCATATCAGTACTGAGGTTTTTTTTATGATAAATTCTTAAAAGAAGCCATGAATCATTTCTATCATTCTTCTGCTAATTCTTCTGGTGTACACTGTAATGCCAAGTACTCAGCGGACATCTGTGGGAAATAAAAGCCACACAGAGAATGGCAGGCACCCTGCTACCTAGGCTAGCTTCACGTGACAGTCTAATCACTAGTATGATTTGTGAGCTGTTTTCAGGAAAAAAGGGACACACAGGTGAGGCAATACCAACATTTACACAGAATTTTCTATCTGAAAGAAGTGTTCCTTGATCCCTTCTAACGCATCCTCTTCAGGACTCACCCTAGTGACGCTGACTGCTCAGAGTGAGTTGAGTCTTCACTCTAAAACCAGTGTACAGTTACTGCCCACAAGAAAATCTGTCTTATCACAGTTTAGTCACTCCTGATTTCTGAACAAAAACCACTTTATTTTCTAGAGTGGAAAATATTTTAATAGTTTCATGGGATCCAATTTATCCTCAAAGAGATAACTTGCTACCATTATGGTTACTTAAAAGAATTCCAAGTGACTTCAACAAATGACTTTAATGAACTAACCATTTGGCAGAAGTCACTGTGTTAACGTATTGGAGGTGGGGAAAGGGGTATAAGGTGGTTGAGATGAAGTACATTTAAAAGAATGCAGCACGAAGGCAGTATCACCAGAATGCAAGCAATTAAGTTAGCCGATGCCTTTAAAGAGAACGTTCCGAATATACAATGTAAGTCCTGGATGGCTTTATCAAAAACCCAGTATTTCTTAATCATACTTCATACACAATGGTGAGATTCCACAACAATCACACAAATACGTGGCCAAAAAGAATACACTCCTTTTGGAGTGGATGGTCTCTCCTCTAGGGCAGGGCCCAGCCTAGGCCCCCAAGGTGGAAGGGGTCTGGCAGGCATCAAACACAAGGGCACTCAGAGCTAAGAGGCTCGGGAATGGTATCTGCACTGAGGCTGTAGAAGTGGATAAAAGCTCTTACACCCATAAGACATGATTGTTTTGGATTCTCAGGCTCTTTCCTCCCAAGGAGTTAGCTCACTAAGAGGATCTGGGCTCCCTCTGTGAGAAATGGTGCTCTGTGGTCATTAAGAGCATGTGTTTTGCAATCACACAAAACCTCACTCCCCAGTCTGCTCTGAAGTTCTTGAGCATGTCATTTAATTTCTCTAAGCCTCAGTTTCTTCCTCTATAGAACGGAAGTAATAGCAGTACTACAACTTAATATTGCTATATGGGTTAAAAGACATGATGACTGCAAACAATTTAATAAGGGTCATGGCAAACAGTAAGTGCTCCTCAAATGCTGTTGCTACTGCAAGAATACTGTCCTCATCCTTAGGAGACAAAGCAAGTACCAGGTGACAATCACATTCACAAAAAGAGCTGTCCTCCTAGGCTTAAATATGTTCCAGCTCACTTCACCGGGAGATCAACAAATGGATTGGGGTCAAGTTTCATTTAGGAAGAAAGCACAGGTTGCTCCTATGTCTTGGGAGAAAGTGAGAGCAGCAGCAGCTTTTGGCCAGTGGAAAAATAAAAAATGTTAACACCTGCCGTATAGACACAAAACTGAATCTCTTGCTCGAGATTCCTCAGCTAATAAAGAGCAGAGCCGTGATTCAAACGCAGGCAGCCTGACGTCGGTCCTTGTTCTTAACCACTAAATGACACTGCCTTCTCAGCAAGGAGAAAAAGCAGCGACTGAAGACTGATGGAGACTAGGGCAGGCCATAGAAAGGCAAGACATACCCAAGAATCATTGAAGAGAAGAGGGAAATTACACAAAAGGGCAGTCAATAGGGCCTAAGAATAAAAGAACCAAAACTGCTACTGACTGTAAAAACAGTCATAGGGAGAGATCCTATAAGGATATGCCATGAAAGTGAACTAGATTTGGAATTCAGCACTTGCTTAAAGACAACAGTGACCAGAAGACACAAAAGCTGAGAAGATGCCACTTAGGTCCTTTATACAACATAAGCCACATCATGACTTAGAAACACCTGCTAGGAAAGGCATCACACACCCACAGATCTAGCTGTCAAGGGAGGGCCCGATAGCATGAGAGTTGCTTACCAAGAGTTTCTGGTACCTTTTTCTTGCATTTCTATAGCTAAAGAGAGAAGGAAAAGCCACCTGGGGTTGTTGAATTCTCTGCAGGTCAGAAGGAGGAAAGAAGATAGAAGGGATGGATAACATGCTCCTAGTTAAGTAGGAGGATGCACAGAGAGGAGGGTAAAGATAAAGAAAAACCATGTTCCTGTCTAGCCTCAAATGTGGCTGACCATAGAATGGCTACCAGGATCCGGGTCTCTCATTATCCACGACTGTGGAATCCCCTCCCCTTGAGTGGGGATGGGGATGGGAGGACCTGATATTGGCTTGTAACCAACAGAACGAGGTAGAAATGATGGGATCCATGTGGTGACATCACATAATAGTGTACTGCCACGCTACTATAAGATCCTGTCACCTGCTAGCTTTGAAGAAGCCAGGTGCCACGTGGTGAGCTGCCTATAGTATGAGTCATGGGAGGGCCGCCTCCAGGACACAGTCAACAAGAAACTGAAGCACTCAGCCTGAGAGCCCACAAGAAGTTGTCAACAATCACATGAGCTCAGAAGCAAATCCTTTCCAAGTAGAGCCTCAGATAAGAGAGCAGCCTAACTGACATTTGACTGCAGTCTTACCAAGTACCGAGCTAAATCATGACTAGACGCCTGAGCCACAGAGACTGAGATAGATTGTACACCGATTAAGCTGCAAAGTTTGTCGTGATGTTGTTCTGTAACTACAGATGACTAATACAGAAGGGAAGTGAGGGAGGAGTCCCTGATGCACTCACGTGTCCTTCTGAGAGAGGAGGGGAGAAGAGAGGAAGGCCAGGGACTGGGAGAGTGATCCAGGACTAGAATGTCGCGAATTTCTAGGCTTATCAGTTGATCTTTCCTTCGCTCTGAAAAATGCAGTGTTTCAGGTTGTAAAAATACATTTAAAAGTACTCTTACTCAGTAATATTGATTTCATGCTATAGAGGTACTTCAATGCAGATAACTTACGCTTCATACTTTCTTATTCAAACTTTATTAGTAATGATAGTTTCCTTAGTGTTGCCTGAGCAAAAATTTCAAAAAACTAAGAAAAAACCCCACACATTTATTTCACAATAAATTTAAAAGTAAAATTAACTTTTTCACCAATACATGTAAGTGAACGGAGTCAGCCACTTGGCACCATCAGATTTACAGACAAGAATAAATGATGGCTGTGGCTGGTGTGGCTCAGTTGGTTGGACATCCTCACGCAAATTGAAAGGTCGTGGGTTTGGTCCCCAATCAGGGCACACGCAAGAGACAACCCAGCCGAGTGCTGTTTCTCTTTCACATGGATATTTCTCTCCCTCTTTTTCTTGCTCCCTTCCCCACTCTCTAGAATCATTAAAAAAAAAAAAAGAACAAATGACAGATATGCTGGCATTTACCTGCCTTGGTCCTTAGAACAATCCTAATAAAGGTAAGGCAGCTGTAGCATTATCCTCATTTTTAGAAAAAGAACCTGAGGTTCAGAGAGGGACAGTGACATACCTAAGCTTCCTTTCCAAGTGGCAGGGCTTGACTTTAAACACAGTTCTTCTAGTGGAGCCAGAGTTTATGGTTTTCCTCCCCCAGGCCACTAAGAAGTGAGAGTGATGGGAAAAGCCTCCAAGAATCTGTAGTGAGCAAAACTGAAGAGGAGAGGAGTTGCAAACACTGACAGTCACGCAGTGTGATGTGATGTCCTGTGATGTGCCAGCCCCACTCACTTACCAGCACAGCCTAGGATAACCGGTTAGAAAAGGAGAGAGAGAAGAAAGAAAAATAAGACAACAGAGATGACAAACAGATGGCTGTGGAAATGATGAGAAGAAACACCAAGCAAAACAAAGGAATTATAGGAAGCATTTGGTTATGAACTATGCCCAAACCAGTGGTTAGCAAACATCTTCCGTACAGGACCAAACAGTATTTTAGGCTGTGCAGGGCACGTGGTATCTTTTGCAACTACTCAACTCTGCTATTCTCATGCAAAAGCAGCCAAGGGTAATATACAAATAAATGGACATGACCACATGCCAATAAAACTGCATTTATAAAAACAGGTCTCGAGCCAGATTTGGCCTTCTAGCTGTAGTTTGCTAACCCCTGGCCAAGACTATTGCCTGTCCACAGGAAACATGTGAAATACTATAGACACAAAGAGAAAGATGCTACAGCCACCATAAAAATATCTGGGAACAACGTAACTATTCAGCTGGCAGCAAGTACCCAGGGGGTACCACTTCCACAAGCCCCTAGTCTGAGGGGTGGGGGGATGGGGCCAGCATGGCCTTTTGATTAAGAGAGTGAGTGATGCATTTGTTCAGTCTTAGTCTATCCAAAGTTATTAACATTCAAAGAAACAATCTGTGTCAGCGATGACTCACAGAACTGTTACATGGATGATTACAGGAAGAATCACCCCAGTGTTCTGAAGTAAGAAAACTGTCACGAACAGAGGCAAGTGAATGAATCCAGGCTTCCACCGCTGGCGGTTCCTCCCCCTGGGAAACTCCCCTTCCTTTTCCTGTCTCATTTTCCTGCCTAAATCTTACTCCTCATTTAGGTGTCACTTTAAACATCTTTTCTCCAAGAAACTTTTCTCAAACACCCCAGACAAGGTCAAGACACCTGCCATAAACTCCTGTGACGTGAACTTCTTCATTATTCTCAGGATACCCATAATTCCTCCCTAGCTCAACATCTGCTTCCTGGCTAGATTACAAACTTTGGAAAGCCACCTTGTTCAATGCCAAGGTACAAGGATGGTAATGAGAAGTTGATTAAATGGCGTTTCAAATGACACTCTTCAGAGAGTGACGAAATGTGTAGTTGGTGATGAAAGCAAAGCATGATTCTGCGGAGCAACTTTAGGGCTCTTCCAACCTACACCATGTACAATGTGATAAACCTGAAGAGACGAGATTATGTCCAGGTGCCAGCAAGCAAACTGCCCTACTTGTAAACAGAGTAAGAGCACACCACCCATTCCTAAATTTGTTAAAGTAGAAGCTACAGAGAAGTTTCTTTCACATTCCTCAGTTTAAAAAAGAAAGCAGATGTGGTTTCAGTGAATGATAAAGTTTTCATTACCTTAGGCCCCAGCACGTTCAGAGATATTTAGCGGGACATATTTAAAACAAGTATCTGTACAGTTTCCTTTTGTTTGAATAAATACACGCAGCATATATAAAAGCACAAACATTCACACACATATAGAACTGCCTGAACTAAGTGAGAAAAAAAGCATATCATAAAATACTGTATAGTATGATCCATTTTTAAACATGAAAACAAAAAAAAATAACTAAAAGAATATATGCCTTCCAAAGCAGATGTGCCTGTTAGAAGGATCTGGGTTCATTTGATTTTCTTCCTTTTTAATTGTTAGTATATTCTTCTTTTTATACTATGACCACATATTTTTGTAAAGAGGTTTTTTAAAAATTTATTTCAAACAAAAATCTCTTGCTGATTAGGCAACACTTCAAAGTTGTTTAAAAGAAACACTACATACAGGGAAAATGTGGGACAGGGGAGTGGTGTTATTATTTAACATAGCTGTGTTGACAGAGTATAAAAAAATGTTTCTGACCTCCTTAAATATTCACCCATTCCGACCAACATCATAATGATGACACGTTTTACCACCGTGAGCATCAGCAGACAGACACTAAACAATACCGATGCTGAGGGTATTGATTTCTGTTTCTAACTACATTTTACTTTTCCTGGAACATGATATATTTTAAGTTGGCCTAATTTTCCTCTGATCTTGGACTCTGAGAACTGCATAACTTACCTGGCCAATTTCACTGACCAAAATGCAGTAGGGGCAGACAG
>PVKM010046407.1:0-11711 GCA_004027735.1 Carollia perspicillata
TAGATGAGATTTTTCGAAGTACAAATCTTGCTCTTGGTTCAAAAGAAGGATTTCTCATTAAAAAACTTGTTCTAGTTCTTATAATGAGGTCTGCCTAGAAGATACACCTAAAGAGATCATAAATAATAATCTAAGAATGTATATGACATGTGAGCATGTTTGTAAACTAAAGTACACAATGATGTTGGAACAGCAGTGGTTAGATATCCTAGAGAGATTTAAAGGTGCATGAACAGTGGAGAGAATTATACCCTGTTCCCTAATACATACAAAATTTATGGAATTTTAGAAATGAGTGAAAGCTGATAGATATTTTGCTTTGCAGTCCTAACTTTTTAGTATGCAAAAATGAAAAGAATCCAAGGGAGATTCACAATTGGTTCATGGCAGAAGGGGACAAAGGTCAGATTACCTGCATTCCAGGCCTATATTTTCTCTCCTTCTCTTTTGCCTTGCATTAAAAAACGATTCATTATACTAACAATTGATATCTATATTAAAATACCTTGGCTTTTACACACAAGCAAAATGATTTTTAAAAATTAAAGTTTAAATTTTAATATAGAGGTATGGACTTTAATAGAATTAGCAAGAAAAGAATGAAAGAAATAAAGTTTCAGGGGGAAAAGTTACTGTCATATAGTCATTAGAATAACAGAATTCAGAACCAGAAATCATATTAGCCTAAATTTAAAACTAAGCAGAGCACTGATATTCATAAAGGTGCTCCAATAAACTATTTAACTGATCTTCCCCTTTCCCTAAAGCAACCACCAAATTTTCCCAATAAAGAGGTTTATACATTCATTGACATGCTAATATTATAACTAGTTTAAAAGACTGACTGCTAACACCTTGGATCTGAAGTTACACAACACCTGAATCGGCTGATTAGAAGGCCTCTTTGGGTTGGAAGACCTGGATGCGCTTAAATGGATGCAGGGCTAAAGCAATCTATTGTTCTGACTTTCCTGATGGCCACATACACCTGGAAATTTTTTTTTCTTTTTCCTCCAAATTGAAGATCTGGAAATAGAGTTGAAAGCAGAATTTAGAATTTCAAACCTACAAAAATGTTATGGTTTGGGCATATTTAATCTTGGTAAGCTGTTCAAAAGATCTGAATAGGTATTCGGTTTTATCTGGGGATACCAACAGACTCCAAGCCAGAATAACTAACTCGTCAAGAAGTTTCACAGCCACTTTAAATAAATTCATACTTTAAAAAAATTTTCAAAGCAGATTTAAAAATGTACAGGGGTGGAGCAAATGTAGGTTTACATTTGTGAGCATATGAAACAGTTTGCTCTTATATTATATTTATTAATAATTGTATTTTTTATTTGTATTAAAACTGTAAATCTACTTTTGCCCAACACTGTATCATATGTTAAAGCATTATTATACATACAATTATTTTCACTATATATACAATTAGTGAAATTTTGGAAAACTCAAGAAAATATCTAACTTTGATTCTGAAATATTAAGGATTTTTTAATATATGTATTACTATCTTCTTCCAAGAAAGAAGATAAAATTTAGTCAGTTCTTTGAGCTAAAAGAAACTTCCAGTGTAATCTTTGCTCTTCAAATTCTCCTTCCCGGTACAGGAACGATTAATTAACATGTTCTAAGCAAAGCTGTATGGTTTTCCTCTCTCCCTCCTACTTAAAAATCATTTCTAAGAATTTGGCTTCAAGAATATTATCCACAGATTTTAATCTAGGAAGAGTGAGTCATTTACTATGTACTTGGTGCCCTAACTGTAGAGCAAGGTGTATTTTATAGCCTGAGAAGTACATAAAATAAAAGCAAAAATCTTGAACCATTTTTTATACACTTTATATGAATTGACTCATCAAGCCTCCTATAAATGAAGTAATGGGGGAAAAATCAGAGTGAATTTCACTGGGCTGTTGAGTGTCTCGAGATGAGTGCTATGCCTTACTCATTTCTTTATCCCAACCACAATGAACCAGCTACATAGCTGTGTTCCGTAAACAGTGGGTGTGAAGAACTGAAACCTTCCTCACTGATTATAAATCTGCGGTTACCATCTGTAGTCAACATCATTGAGTCTTCCCTTCTTTCATCTTTTCTACACGCTGTGGGCCACATAAATGAAGAAGGTTTGACAGCTGCTGAATTGACAGGAAAAATTAAAGAATGACTCCTTTGTCCTCCATTGTGAAGGAAGTAACCAAGTTCTACCTTTATTGTTTACTTCCCAACAGTATGTTTGCATAGTTAATATCACCTTGGCCACCCTGTCAATGCCATTGTTATTCACTTCACCAGAAAAGACATATTATATGCCTACTTCAATTTTTGTCTGAGACTAGTAAGTTTCTACTGTTTTTCCTTCCACTAAAGAGAGCCATTATTGCTATACATAGCAGACACTTGGACAGGCTGATCCAATGTTGATTTCAAACCCATTTCGTCTCTGCCACCACTACCACAGGACAGTAAGAGTTAAAATGCAGTTGCCCAGTATCTCTTCCAGCTGTGGGGGATCAGTTGATAGAGTTCTGGCCAATGAGATGCAAAGAATGCTGATTACCTGCTGCTGATGCCTTCAGTTCCCCCACCTCCTTCCCTCCTGGAACAAGGGCTGTAGAGTGGCCATCTGGCAAATGTAAAGATGGAAATCCTATTTTAGGGTGGCAAGGCAAAAAGATATAGCAAGGCTAGGACACTGACCACATTGTGGGACCACTGCACTAGCCCTGCAGGACCTCCCTGAACTTCTTTTAATGTAAAAAAACCACAAAACTGTAAGTGTGGTTTTATATTATACACTGGTAAACACAATCCTAACTGATAAATTAGAATAATGTATTTTTGGTATTGAGCTCAGCAACATTAGGGTGATTTGTAAAATATGAAGTTATCACTAATTTCTTTCTCTCCAATATGTAAGACAATAGAGGAGATATCTATTAAGATAATTTTTAAGAAAAGGAAGTTTCCCTTGTTTTGTTGAATACAGGCAACAGAAAATTGATGGCAATCTTCATTTATCTAAAATAGTGACTAAGGGGTTTCTATATGCAGGGCTTCATAAACCCAAATCAAGGATTTATTGAGAATAAGTTAGTTGTATTATCAAATCTGCTTCCATTTTCAACCTGTTACAGTATGTTATTTTTGCTTGAAATATATAAAGAAAATCCACCCCATGTTCAAATCTGGTTTTCTGAAAAGGGAGAAATATTTTAATAATAGCTTTTTACAAAAAAGTTGCAGTGTGGAACCTGAAAAGTGTCAGTGAAATTTCCTATTCTGCTACATTAAAGCCATTGGTCTACTTTGCACATTGAATAGCTCTTCTCCCCACATACACTTTGTAACGTTGTACACAGGTCGTTTTAGAAAATATTGGTCCAGTGAGTTATGCAGCTCTTCCAAATGCCCACCCATTTTATCATGTAACATAAAAAAATCACTAATACTAAATTATAATCAATAATACTAAATTAATTGCATCAGAAGTCTTTAAGTATTGGGAAGCTATTAAACCCATGTTAATAGATACCAGTTTTCCAAAAGTCTACGTTACACCAGAAACCTGATTTTGTCACTGACAACAAACACCAACCATTGCTTTCCTCAGAGTTACAGTCTCTCTGTATTCATTTTCTAGCAGATGTCCAATATCCAGATCTGAATCACCGTAGTTTTCTGTCAGTCATTCTTTCAAGTAAGAGTGGTATTTTTTTAAAGTGACAGTTCAGCCTGGGCTGGGTGGCCCAGTTGGATGGGGCATCGTCCAGTGCAGCCAAAGGTTATAGATTATATCCCTGGTCGGGGCATGTATGGGGGCCTACTGATGGATTTCTCTCTCTCTCTCTCTCTTTCCCCCCACCTCCATGTCTTCCTCTAAAATCAATAAACATGTCCTCAGGTGAGGATTAAAAATAAAAACACAGAGACTCTCAGCTCAGAACTCCAGGAGCAGCACCAGGCTTCTCCTCAAGGAGACAAGCATCGTACTCCGTGTGCTTTAGGCGCGCTTCCGTTTGTGTCACGGAGAATATGAAAAACACATGCTCTCGGAGACTGAGCTTTTATACAGCAAGTTTTACAGCTTCCTCAAGGACATTCTGGAGTTTATATCTCTACTTTTTTTCTTTTTTACAGTGAGTACGTGGTAGCGAAGAATGCAACTGGTGCGGCATGTTTGAACCACCTTGCTTCGGCCACCTGGATTTGTGTTCAGACGTCAGGAGTTTTACCTGCTATTGCAGATGACAACAGCATGAAAAAAGGTAAACAATGTCTTAGTGGTATTATGAAAACAATTTTGACTCCAGGAACTTCCTGAGACGCTACACCACACTTCGAGTACCACTCCTGTATAGAATACCCGAGTGACTGATAGTGAAAGCAAATGCGCAACGTGTTCAGGCAAGCTGTTGCCCAGAGGCCCGCAGCGTTCACAGATCAGCCGCAAGGGTCAGTGTTCACACAGAGCAAACTCCCGTGCTGCAGGGATTGTATTTGTATTCCAGAAAGGAGTTATTACCTGAAAATGTTAGTTTTCCTCCTAATGGAAGTAATACGTTTGGGAAGACATGGAGAAAAAATGAGCTATATCCTACCAACACCATAGAGTACCTATTGTTGATACTTGACACATGTTCTCACTATTATATCATAGGCTTTAATGTGTCATTCAAAATTCCTTCAAAGCCCAACTTTTGCTGGCTGTATTCTGTTTTGAAGTGATACAATTATTTTCCAACAATTTCTATAGGGTTAGACAGGCATGTTATTTCCAATTTTTTGCTCTTATCAGCATTGCCACCAACACCGAATATAGATATACATACTGACCGTTATTTTGTGTTGTCATACTTTTAAATTTAGTCACGTTCTAATGTATGCAGTGATATTTCATTGCGACTTTAATTTGCATTTCCTTGACAAATAATAACATTCGGCAAGTAGTTTTTTTACCTGCCTATTTGCCATTCATATATCTTCTTTGGTCTATACTATCAACAATTTTGATACACGATTCTCCTGTATTTTTCTAATACATATTTTCTGAAAAGTTTGATTCTTTTATAGATGCCAGTTTTTTTTCTTTACAGAACGTATTTTGACTTATTATAGAATTAATAAATAGAGCTCATGGGAAATAGAGAAAAATATGAAGAAATCATAAAAGTTCCTCATAATCTGACCACTGAGAGATAACCACTGCCAACTCCTAAGTTTATTTTTCCTGTCTGTGCTTTGTGCAGTTTTCCATAATTGAGTCAATATTGTACTTCGGATTCGCTGTCCTACTTCTCTTTTTGTTTGTTTCAACACATATCGCAAGCATTTTGTACATCGTTGAGTATTCTCTCCATGTCACTCTCTCTTTTGCCTACACCACCCACAGGAAATTAAAGTGTACTTAGGGCAAATGCACGCGAAGTAAGAAATAACACAGTACTAAATTTGATAAAAGTAGGTTCTAGAGGATATGACTAAGTTTATACTGTTGTTGTGGAAGGTCCCTGCCAGCTGGAGGCCTCAGGAAAGAGCGGAGAAGATAAAGGCGTGCTGGCCCTCGAGGAGATGGCAACTGTGTGAAGCAGTGAGCAAGGCGTGAAGGTATCCAGGCCGAAGTGAGCAGGCCTGTGTGACGGCCATCGAGATGAGGGTCAGGGTCCAGTCAGCAGAGCAGCACCACTGGTTGAAAAGGAATGGGAGTGGCCACATTTCAGAGTCCTTTCAAGTCCGGCAAACAAGCTGCTATTCGCTGTAGCACTGAAATATGTTGGGAACGACATAGAATTTAGTGGTTTGACTTAACAACAAAATCCTTGTTCGCCATTACTCAAAAAGCAAAGCACCGCATGCATACTGCCATTCTCAGAAAAGATGGTGAAAATGTTGTGTAGTTGCCAGGAATTGTATAAACTTCCTTTGGTGAACGACACATATATTTTCCAATTTCATGCAAATGACAAATATATGGGGCAGGTATTATCATTACTACTACATTATCACAGCAGTTTTAAAAACTTATATATTTTTTCTACACAGATTGAGACCTTCAATCACTAGTTGTCTATGAGTCATAGGCAAGAAGGTCAAACCCAGGCCTTCTGATCTCATGCTTGTTTTGTAACAAAATGATGGGTCTCAATCCTAGTTACACGTTAAAATCAAACATGAAGCCTCTAAAACTTTCAATGCCCACTTCCACAACCCCTACTCTGAATTTCTGACTTAATTAATCTGAAATGGGACTTAGTTGCTGCTGATGGTTCCAAATATTCCCTCAGTAATTCTCATGCACATACACTGTTTGATAACTACTGTGATTCACCAGGATGGATCTGATATTTTTTCAGGGTCTAGTTTTGAATTCTTAATTTGATTAATCTCTTGGATACATGTTAAATTTCTCGATGAAATTTGTTTTCAAAGAAATTACACATGGGGTATATTTTCTTAATCCTTCCTATGTCTTTACACAAGAAAGATAATTTAGGTAAGTGTGTACTTTGGAGGACCAATTTTTACTCACACATTATAGCTATTTCTCCACTCTCTCCTGGCATTTACAGAAGGTTAATCTGATGCAAATAGTTTTAATTAATTTGGATTGCTTGTACTTGAAACTTGTAGGGTTCTCTGTCCTTGCTGTCATCTCAGTTTTATCATTGACTTTGACTTTTCTTATGAGCTATGAGAGAGCATCTCATTTTAAACTCTTCTTCAATTCTATACATTAACTCCTTCACTGACTCTCCTAAAAATTCTAGTACTCCTGCTATATTTAATTCTAAATTTCTAAAATTTCTTCATCTGACACACCTTGCTTCTAAATTGATCCTTATGACCTCCAGGACCTGTTTCACAGAGTTCATATTCTTTTGTTACTATAGACTATTTCAAGCAGTAAAAAAATACTTCTCATGTTCTTGGGAGAGTCATTACTTTCCCATGTTCTGAAATCTATTTTCTCTTATTTTTTTCTCCTTTCTTTATTCTTAATGAGATGAGCTGTATCTAGACTCAGTGTTTGTCCGCTGATGTGTATGTGGATTTCCTTCATGGCATTCAGTGTCTGTTGGAATCTGGCAATAAATAAGCTAGGAGGTACATCAATGAATATACATTACAGCCTAACTCTCATTTCTAACAGTCAGTCTTCCCTATAGTTATTCTATTTGTGTTGTGCTGATTTGGGATATTATCCTTTCAAAACTTATCTGTTCTGAGCAAATTTAATAAATGTAAACTTATAACATGCAGTTGGTATTATTGCAAGGGCTTCTTGTGTCTTTGCTCAACCTACAACGCTCTTATTTGTAGGAATTGCATCCCCAGGATGTAATGTAGTAATGCCATTCTTTTTTTCCTTTCTTGAGTTGCCAGATTAAGTATAGGATGCCAGTTAAGTGAGGATTTCAGGTAAGCAACAGATAATCTTTTAGTGTTAAGTATGTTCCATCTATATTTGGGATATACTTACGCTAAAAAAATAATTTGTAGTCCCCATTTACTACTTGGAAAATAGTTATATGAAATCAATGTTTATCATTTATGTGAAATTTATATTTAACAGAGCATCCTGTGTTTGGATTTGCTAAATCTGGCAACCCTCCATGCTTCTCTGTTTTTTGGGGGGAGTGTAATATCAGCCTCGCCATAGAAGAGCAATATTAGTGGTAGTAAGTTTATGTAAGGAGGGTTTTGTAGGCACAGAAGTTCCTTTGATCACTCCACACGGCACAGTAGCCTGTGTAGGGGATGAACAGCTGCTCAATATTCTTGCTGGTATAATTTTCCTGTTTTTGAGCCAAAGGACAAATGGTTTGGGGATTTCTCTACTTTCTTCCAGCTAGGCAGCTCGCTCTATTGCAAAGGTTTGGCACTGGTGGGGCTTGATTGCATTTTTCCAATCCAATTCTATCCATCTTGCAGTTGGATGTAAGAAGCTCCCAGGTTCTGCAAATTCAAGTTGTTGGTGGTTTTGTTAGTTTTTAATTTTACGTGTATGAGAAATCAAGAGAGGCTGATTCTAGGGATCTTAGCCAGAAGTTACTGGACATCAGAGACCTGGTACTTCTCTGCGTGTGTGCGCACGTGTGTGTGTGTGTGTGTGTGTGTGTGTGTGTGTGTTTTCAGTCTTGGACAACAACTTCCGAAGCACTGTCAGGGGCCTGAAATGAAGGAGGCAAATGTTTTTGGCCTCACGAACCCTGCCAAAATGGACTCGTCTGTGATACCTAAATCTACCTCCATAACAGCAAGGAGGCCTTTTCTGTGTTGCTGAATACGAGGTGATGTTGCTTGTGGCGTGTATTCCAGGTGGTGCTGTGGTTCAAACATTGAGCTTTGGTCCCTTTTTAGTGCCCACAGATGTATGATGTAGTCATTCAGGGCTACTTGGTCCATTACTGTTTCTGTCCTTATAGGAACAGCCTGTTGAAGTTCTACTCATCCTTTACCTGTTTTACAATTACCCAACACAATGGACACATTTTATTATTATTTTATTTTATTTTTTGCAAAATTTTTCTTCTTCCTCCTACTCTGGGGACACAGTCAATCATTCCATCTCTCACTTCATTTAAAATCACACTTAGCTGAAGGACCACCTGCCACTCGCTGTTTGGCACTCCTCCAAGCACATAAAAACAGGCTAAGTATAAGCAAACGTCTTCAGAATTGGTCTTGACACTCTTAGTTCAACCAGTTCCCAGCTACCAGCTCTTCTTAAATAAGTCATGCTTTTAGCTCAGTTCAAAGCCTGACAAAGGTTATAGATATTGCTTTTGTGTGAATGCGCAATGCCGCGTGCTGTGTTTCATCTTCCCAAACATGAGCCAACGCACCTGCTTTGCCTGTTTGATTCCTTCCAGCTGGTTTCCCATTCATCTTGATTTACTCTCTAGGCTTTTGCCCAATTGATTTCCTGAGGAGGCCTCCTCACTTATTTCATGAAGATTATCTTTTCAAGGCTGTGCTATTTGGTCAGCAGAACAGAAATTTGGTGTTCATCATATTTATTTGGCCTTTGTAGAACAAGACAAGGGGCTCTTTTTTCATAAGGGATAATGTACTACTTAAGGGACAGGGACAGATGAAAAACCCATGTGGAAAGAGTCCCATCTCCACTGCCATTGGCAGAGGTGTTAAGATAGGCTGGGGTGATGCCACATAACCTGAAACTGAAAACTTTTTTGTTGAACTTATTACAATGAGGATAAAGTTTATTGGGAAACCAAGTCACTCTTTTCCTTTTTACATTCTCACCTGAGGATATGTGTACTGATTTTAGAGGGAAGGAGGAGGAGGAGGAGGAGAAAAGGGGAAGGGGAGGAGGAGGAGAAACATCGATCAGTTGCCTCCCCTATGTACCCTGTCTGGAGATTAAACCCACAATCTTTTTGTGTACGGGACAACTGCACCAACCAACAGAGTCACCCCTCCAGGGCTGTGAAAACACAGCTCTTGAAGGGAACTGTTAAACATGGTGCTCATGTGAGACTCAGAAAAGAAGAGGTTAAAGTGAGTTTTAACTTGAATTTTGTAAGAGTTGAGCGTTCTCTGATCCTAGGCCCTACTCATTTTGGAGTTTTATTCTGTCCTCATGCTAGAGGGACTCACTGAGTTTCAGTAGAAATATCTTCTGCTGAGCAAGGAGGGCAGGGCGGAAAAATCTCAGCACATAAGTGACTTCCTCCCATGAACCTGACTTTTCTTGATTTGTAAAATGAGGTCAATAATTCTTTGTTAGTTGAGTAAAGACTATGCTGCAGAAAGAGACCTCAATGTAAAATTCTTTATAAAGGACAATGGCTTCAGTGAGAGGACTATATCTCTCCTTCTCAGGGAACAGTTTTATGTGGGCATTCTAAGTAGGGTGGGCAATTCGCTCCTCTAAGCCATTCAGGAGCACAGGTTCCTTCTGTCCCCTAGGCCTTTTCCGCATTGACAAGGGCAAAGCTTGTTCTCAGCAAATCCAGGCAGCCTGCGCAAAGGGGGCAAGGAGGACATCCAGGATGAGCAATTTTCTTTAAGCGGCACACACAGCGGTTTTGATCTTCCCATAGGTCATGTGACTAAGTTCTCACCAATGAGATGTGAGGGGAAGAGCATGGAATATAGAAATGTAATCTAGAACAGGAAGGCCCCGTACTTGGGAAAAAGGGGAGAATGGAATTTTGAAAACACATAGCTGTTAACCAAACATACCATATCAAGAATTAGATGGAGAGATTAAATAAGATAACAGTATTAAAGTGCTAAGCACATTCTAATATAGAGTATTACTGAGGCATAATACTCAGTTAACAAATGCTTTCTCCTGCCCTTATTTATACGTCTTTCTTAAGGGATTAATAATAATTAGAGAAAGATGAGGGGAAGTTAGAAACATGACATACAACTCTAAATACAGAAACGAGCCAGGTCTGGAACCACTGGAAATTTAAATACCTCTCATTCTTGAATGCTTTAATCTATGCTGTGTGTCATGATGGAGGTTGAATGTGAATTAATTCTCATAAGCGACCTCTTTGAGGACATGACAGGGGTGAGGAGTCACTCTGTTTTGGTTATAGGGACCATGGCTTGGACTTTTTGTTTCTAACACAGTTCTTCAGAAGTTACAGGTGGTGGAGGATTGCTGGCTTGTCATTTGCTCTTCCACCGTATTCTCATTGGAAGTCCAAAGGCAAAGCACCTGAGCAGAGGACACCCTGACCGGGGCCTTGTCAGATGGACAGTCCATGCACGAAGTTCTGAGTGAGGCACTGTCCAGATTACTGTGACTTCTCTTCCTGTAACATCGGGGCAATCCAAGGGTTTGGATGGCATATGCCCGATGATATGTGTGAAATCTCTGAGTCATATAAAAGCTATTTAAAAACTTACAAAGTATTATTGTGCCCTCACATGAGAAAAAAAAGAAAATTAGGGTAGTCATTTGACAAAAACAGAAAGTTTTTTGGGAAATAAACTCCTGATGAAAAATCAGTCCCATTTGTCACAATGTAAAAAACGCTTAATTCTTACTTAAAAACAATATATACATATTTATATGAGTGTAAAGATACATATCGAAATTATACAGAGGCTATTTCTGTTTGATATAAACATAGAGCATTTGTTATTTGCTTCTGTATATGTTTCTAGTATTCTCTATTTGTAAGAAGCGTAAATAAATGTGAGGAGAGATGGAGGGTACAAAGACTGACTTGATACAATCATGCCTTTTAATCAATCTTCTTATTGCAAATGTATCAAAAGCCTTTTCATATTGGCTGTAATCAAAGCAATCTAGTAACCCCACTGGGTGATGAGGAGAAGTGGGTACCATATTGCTTGTTCTTTCAAGTGTAATTCTAAAGTTCAGAAGTATTATGTGTGGTCCCCAAGACAGTAGTGAGAACACGACTAGAACCTATAACATGTCCATTCAAAGCCCCCAAACTCATGAGATTCATTGTTCACAGAAATATGAGTGCAAAAGACTGGCATTTCCTTTGCCATTGTTTTTTTCTTTAATGCTCCCTAGTGCCCCATAGTCTTCCAGGAAACAGCTCCCCACTCCTTCCTCTTAATAAACATCAAAAGGCTTAGAAGCCATTTGTATATCCACCATGTACTCATTGCAAAGACAGAAATCAAGCCTTGTTTCAAGTTCACAAGTAGGAATTCCGGTGGGTATGACAGAGCTAATTCAGGAT
>PVKM010046408.1:0-11710 GCA_004027735.1 Carollia perspicillata
GGAGTGGGGGTGAAGTTTGTAACCGAAGCCGGCTCTGTGCCTGGGGGCTGACCAGCGGGCTGCCCAACGCTGGGCGGAGGGCCCTCCAAGCACCCAGCCACTGCCGAGAACTTGTTTGGAGAGGACTTGGCCCGCTCGCGCGCCGGCCTGGGAAGCGGGTGGAGGCTGCTCTCCTCCTCTCCCCACCCCGCCCCGCAGGGGTAGAGCGCAGCGCGGCGGCGGCGGCGGGGCGGCTCGGTGCCCGGCGGGCGCGCGGCCCGTCTGCGCGGCCCGGGCGGGCTTGCGGTCGGGGATGGGACTGCGCTCCGCGCCGCAGAGCGCTCATCTGTGTCCGCCAGCGCGGCGAGCTGAGCGGGGGCCCTCGGAGCGGGAGGTGAGTGTGGACGCGCCGCGCCCCGCGCCGCCTGCGCCTCCCGGCAGAGCCACCGGCTCCGTTTCAAAGGGACCTGGGTTCGGACCCCCTTGTCACCTGGCTACCCGCGCCCCCGCGTCCCCGGCCTGACTCCGACCCGTACCCTTGGTAGGGTCGGTAGGGTGTTCTGGCGGGGCCGAACGAACCCTCCCGGCGTCGCTGCGCCGCGGCCCCCGGCCCTGCTCCCGGACCTCGCTCGTCTGGTCCCGGGACGTGCAGTGCCGCGAACGCCAAGACACCAGGGGATTCGCGGGGTCGCGCGGGCTGGCCGGCCTTAACCCAGACTAGCGCCGTTTGCAGAGCTCTGTCAGGTCCGCGGGGCACTTTGCAAAGTGCAGCCCGGATGCCCGATACTGCGTGCCCGCCGGGGCCACCGAGCGGGAACGCCGGGGAGCAGGGTCCACCCGGCCGGACTGCGGGGTTCCGGAACGCAAGGTTGGAGATTCCAGGGCGGGGTGCGTGGCTGCGGACTGACTCATTCATTGAGGAGTAGAGCGGTGGTCTCTCAAGCCGGACCGCTGCCTCCTCCTGGCCGCCCCCGGGCGAGCTGGCTGGCCCGCAGCACTCGGGCGGTGGCAGTGGCGGAGGCAGCGCAAGGGGCGGGGTGGGGTCTTTCGGGCCCGCCCGG
Organism: Carollia perspicillata; assembly: GCA_004027735.1. NCBI lineage: Eukaryota > Metazoa > Chordata > Mammalia > Chiroptera > Phyllostomidae > Carollia > Carollia perspicillata. The sequence continues at coordinate 1,041 of PVKM010046408.1, forward strand.
AGACTCCACGCCGCTGAGCTCCTGCAGGGAAGGCCACGCGGCGCCCCCACCCGGCCCGTGCTCCTGGCCGGCTCCTGCGTCCAGGGAGTCCATTGGAAGGACCCGTGGGGACGCGGCGCCGCACGGCGGCGGCCGGAAGGGAAGGCCGGCCGGGCTCGCAGGGACTTCCCGCAGCCACCCAGATCCTGATGCTGCACCTTCGGCCTGAGCAACAAAGTGTCGCGGAGGACAGGCTAGTGGGCACTAGGGAGGCGGTGGGGGCGCTTTGAGGCGAGTGGCCTCCTGCGCTCTGGTGGTGGCTGCGCGGTTCAGTCCTTACACTCGGTACAAGGGACTGTGCCACGTGGTACTGCGTTTAATCTTCATATCGTGAGATAGGTGGTACCCATATTCTAGATGTAGAAACTGAGCGTCAGAGAGGTTAGGTTAGTGGGCCAGCGCTGCACAGCTGGTGAGCAGCAATGGCAGATACACTCTCTCTGTCAGACAGACTCCAGTCCACATCTGCCTGTTGGTTAAAAAATGTGTCTTAAACCTTCTCTGTGCCCCACACAGACCCTGAAAACACCCCTGTGTTCCCGATAACAAACAAGATAAACAGGTAAAATGCCAGGATAGTATCAGGCTGGGAGCTGGTGGGAAGCTGGGCAGTTACCACTTTGGGAAGCACAGCCCTGCCAGCCCCTGGGAAGGCTTGCCATCCTGTGCCAGGTGCCAGGCCTGACCGGTCCTAGAACCACAGGGAAGAGTTTGCCAAGAGCTCACCTGTGAGTGGGAAGACAGAGGAATGTGAAGGCCGGGTGTCTTGAGGGGGAACCGTGACTCCTACAGTGTCTCAGCCTGGGAAGCATAAGTGAAGAGTACAGGGCCTCTGCGCTGTGCTAGGACCTCAGGCTGGCTTTAGCCCCAGCAGTGCAGAAACAAGTCCCAGAACTTCAGGGTCCAAAAGAACTTAGAGGTCATGAACTTCAGCCCCTTCATTATTGCTTCAGTCTCCACCATACCCTGCCCCCAGGTTACTGACTCTGTTTGCATACCCCCAGCGATGGGGAATTCACTCCCCCCACAGCAGACCATTCCATGATCCCACCCCTGGAGCATGCCAAAGGGTTATGAGAAAGCTCTCTTCCGGTTGAGCAAAGAGCCTCATACCTATATTTTCGGTCGGCCCTGGTCCTGTCATCATGGGCAGCACACAGAATGTCTGGTTAACTCACACATGGTTGCCTTTGGAGAAGGTTAATAGAGAGATTAGTTCCCTTTAGGTCTAATCTTTTCAGGTCTTGCACCATTTCCGACTTGACCTTCCAAGTCAGGCACCATCCTGCCTTCTTCCCGTGGAGAAGGCCGGTGGGTGTCTGGCCGTCTTCACATTTACTGAACACCAGGGTGGCCTGGAAGCAGAGACTTGCTCTCACCTCCTTCTTTCTGGAACCTTGCCACCACTGATGGTGCCAAAGACGCTTGTGCTTCTTGACATCAGTTCACACTGCAGATTCCTCTGGAGCCCTGAGACTTCCAAGCCAGGCCCCACCCCCACCCCCTTCTGGTTTTGACTCTGAGAATTCAGTTACTGGTCTGCATCCTCATCCAAAATGAAGAACCGAGTGTGAGGAGAAGGTGAGGTACTAATTAGGAGTACAGGCTTCAGAGTCAGCTACTCAGAGCCGTGTGCAAGTCACCAGCATCTCTGAGCTGGGTTCTCCAATGAGGAAAATGAGGGGAACTCACAAGGCTCATGGGATGGGCTGAGGGACAGAGTGCCCTCACACAGGCCTGGCACACTGTGAGCATGCAGCACATGCTGGCTACGGTGGTTACTACCCACAGGCCTGGGGAGATTCCCAGGGTCTGCAGAAAGTGCTTTAAAGATGCAACAAACTTAGGAGGGTACAAGCTACCAGGTAAAAGTCCAGGATTGAGGAGGCTATAGGAAACAGTTGTGCAGACCAGGCAGGTTGCAGCCCAGGTCCTGCTGGCCACACCTTCTCCGGTCCTCCCCAGAGAGCAGCTCACCCAAGCCAGCGGCCCCTTTCCTTTGGTTCACTCTAAAAGTGCATGATGGGGAAGAGACTTGGGAAAGAGTGTGACCAGCCTGCTCTCCTGCCCACTGAAGACAGAGCTAGAACTGGAGCCCTGCTGGCCACGGTCCAACCCCGTTCTCTTTTTCCAAGACAGTCCTCGTGGTCCATTTTCAGGACACTGGCTCCCCCGACCCCACCTCCAGCCCTGGACAACCAGTGTCGTGTCTTCCATCCCTCCCAGCTGGCCTCCTCCTTGCCATGCCGTGTGGTCCCACCCTTCCCATTAGGACACCCCTTCCTCTGCTCTGCCCTCAGACCTTCCATACCCTACCTTAGTGGTCTGTGTGTGTTCCTGATAGACTGTCCCCCTTGAAGACACCCTGTCCAGAGCCTCATCCTGCTCAGCCAGGCACAACAAGCAGTCAGCACACACTGGCTGGAGGACATTCAGTATTCTGTCACCAGCCTCATTCTCTGGTGGAATTGGCGGATAATCTAGTAGGGGCTCGACTGAGCATAACAGAAGGTGGAGGGTAGGGGTGAGCTTCGTGAGATGGCCTTGTAGGTGTCTGGGACCTCTTTGTTTAGTCTCTCCTTGCTAGTGTATTCTCGTCATTCATTCACTTGGTGGCCATGGCTGGGGTGGCCGAGGCTGCCCTCTGGGACTGACTACAATCCTGTAATTCAGTCCCTCCAGAACTCAGCTAAGGACTGACCATTTCCCTGAGTGGAAGGAAAGATGGGCTTGTGTAGCTGGGCAGGTCAGTGACTGCACTGGGCTCCCCAGCCCCCACTGTGCTCTCCAGGCCTTGGCCTGCTGGGGCTGCAAACGCCCCGTGCTCCACACCCGAAGGCGCCGAAGCACGAGCAATGGCACCACTTTAGACATGTGTGCTGTGCATGGGCCACTGCCCTTGCTCCTGAGGACTTCACACGCAACCCTGTCACGTGTGCACGCTGGAAGCTGCCCCTCCAGAGGCCCTGAATGCCAAAGCATCTGTCATTTCTGACTTGGGATTCCCTCCTCCCTCATCAGGTGCTGTCAAGCATCCAGGCCCCTCAGCATTTTCCTGGGTCCACGTCATCCTTGCAGATTCCTCCTTGGCCCGGGTGTGCCAAGACGACTGAGGAGAGGGGTGGGAAGCAGGGCAGCGGGCGGGCAGGGACCCACCCCAGCGGTGCTGGGGGACTTGGGGCCTGGCTGCGGTTAGCACTGCCAGTTCCTGCCTCCAGATGTTCTTCAAAGCCTTCGGGCTCCGCCCCCTCACACAGCCGCCTGTGGTTGCTGGTCCTGACTCCCAGCGACCAGAACGTGAGATCACCACTTCGCTGGCAGGAGTTTGGGGGCTATGACCCCGGCATCAAACTATAGGTTCCCTGCTCATTACTCATCCCCACTCTTGTCGGGATTGAAGTGGTCTCTGAGAATTACATCCTTGTTTAAATAGAGCTGGCTTTGGGTCAGACAGTTCCAAATATAAGCTCTCTTTACGACCATAGCAGGGAAGAGCCTGCAGATGAAGGTCAGAAGATGGGGCTTGTCTGGGGGACTTTGAGGCTTACCATGTACGTCCTGACCGTGTTGTCCCGGACCTCCTTCTCACCCTGTCTTCCCTCTCGCCCAGCACTTAAAGCAAGAGGGGGCCCACCACCATCCACTGAGGAGCTGCTCCTCTGGGGAGAGGAGCTTTCCTCTCCTCCCCCAGGGAGGATCCACACACCCATAGCCCTCCCCCCTCCCGAGTCAGGCTGAGCAAGCCCCTTGAGTGAAAAACACATGGGCTTAGGGCCTCTGGGTAGAGGCCACGAGGCCAGAACCAGGCAGTGACCAGCATCCCTCGCCCCACCTAGAGGCCTGGTTTCTTTACAGGGGGGACCAGGTAGGCCCACCTTCAAGATGCAGCACATAGCTACCTGTCCTGGGTCACCTCACCTGGATCCCAGAGGTAGGAAGGAGGGAGGCTGTGTGCCCATGAACAAGTGAGCGAGTGAGTGAGTAGACAGGTGAGTGCAATGGGTGAGTGTACCCACATACGGGAATGAAGTGGGGAGCCCGTGCACGGGACCAGGCCCGGAGCAGCCTGCCCTTCCATCCTCAGGCCCTACTTGTGGGTGGGCAGGCAGGAGCCATTGGTAGGACAGGGGACATTCTGTCCCCCCGCTGCCTGCTAACAGCCTCTGTCCTGACTCTGGGCTGCTCACAGGGCCAGCGCCCCAGCCAGTGGCCAAACAGAATCCACATTCATGAGCAGCCATTGAGCCTTTCCAACAGCCTGGGCACAGCCTCTGCCTGCAGAATGTGACCATTGCATTTTCTGAATTCCTGCAGGCTGCTGGGCCAAGGTGGCCGTGTATAAACAGGGCCTGCTCCTCTGAACCCTCCTATGGTTAGCAGGGCACTGCCCTCTAGGGATGCTGCGGAATGGGGCTTCTCTGGCCTCCTTGCAAGGGCCATGGGAGGTGGCTAATGCAACAGGGCTAGCGAGTGGTGCCGGGTGCTGGTGGGCATCTGCGTCCTGTATCGGCCCTGCATGACAGGAACCTATTGGTTTACTTTTAATAGAGTTCACATAGCATACAATTCACCCTTGAAAGTGCACAGTTCAGTGGTTTAGTATATTCACACGGTTGTGCAACCATCACCATCATCTAGTTCTAGAACATTCTCACTGCCCGAAAAAGAAAGCCCATGCCTATCAGCAGTCACTCTTGATCCCCCCTCCCCCAGCCCTTGGCAACCACTAAGCTACTCTCTGTCCCTGTGGATTTGTCTTTTTAGGACATTTCATATGAATGAAATCACAGTATTTTTCTTTCTATGACTGCCTTTCTTAATTTGTCATAATGATTTCAAGTTTCATCCATGTGTTAGCCTGTATTGGGGCTTCGTTCCTTCTTGAGGCTGAGTAATATTCCAGTGTGAGGATGGACCACGTTTTGCTTATCCGTTCATGCGCCAATGGACATTTGAGTGACACTGCTGTGAGCACTCTGTGCAGGTTTTTGTGCAGACGTGTGTTTTCATTTCTCTTGGGTGGACACCTGGAAATGGATCTGTGGGTCACGTGGTCATGCTGACCTTTGGAGGAGGTGCCAGACTGTTTCCCACAGCGGCCGCACCACTTCTTCTCATTCCCACCAGCATGTGAGGGGTAGGGGCCTCTCTACCCCCTTTCCACAGACAGGAAACCAGCACAGGGAGGCAGAGGTGCTGGCTTGGGGCTGCACAGCAGAAGCGGGGCCCAGGATTCAACCTCTGCCCGGGTGCTCCGAGCTCTGAGTATGCAGATGGGGAAATTGAGGCAAAAAGGGTGGCAGCCATGGCTCTGAGGCTGTCTTTACAGGACAGTTTCATCCTGCAGGGGCTCCTGAAAACTTGGTGCCTGCCCTGGGCCCTCTCCATGTACCCTACCTGCTGCCTTCCCTTGAGTTAAGGGGCAGGACCCTGCTACACGGACAAAAATTTATGCTGCTTACCTTTTTCCCAGCCTCCCCCCAAACCTGTCCTGTGGTTACTTCCTCAGTCCCGGAATGCCAGTTGGAGTGCATTCCAGGACTGAGGAATAACAGAAGCCACAGTTCTTACCCAGAGAGGTTAAGACACTTGTCCAGAGTCTATACAGCTAGGAGAGGTCAGAGGGGTCAGATTGCCTGACCCAACGTGGGGTCCACGAGCACCACACACCGCCTCCAACTCCAACAGGCAGGTGCACGTTCCCTGGGCTCTCCCGCACTGGCTCCTGCTGAGCAGTGCCTCACTTGGACACAACCATATGGCTGCTGGGGGTTCAGTTTCCCCCTGGACAGGTTGGCTTCCTAAACCGTAGGCTCAGAGTCAGAAGAGATGCTGTCCTCTCCAGGAAGGCCACAGCGCTGACATTGCCAGATGGTGGGCACCCTCTGGCTTCATGCCTACATCTCAGAATCACTTATAGAGAGTGACCTGGGGGCCAGGCTCTGCTCCAGGCATCAGGGCCATTGCTAATGGGCCAACCCTTCTTCCACTGCAGAAGCTCACAGTCTGGCTGGGGGCAGTCAGGGAGCAGGGTCGGGAGGCAGTGGCTTCCTATGTAGCAACTGTAGGAAAGGAGAAAAGGCTCACTCGGGGGCCAAAGGAGAGGCGTCGGGGCAGGATCAGGTGAGGCCAGCCAGATGAGGCCATGGGGGACACAGAAGGTGTTCCTGGTGGGGATGGCATATCCCCAGCGCCGATCCGCGAAACAGAGAGCAGGAGGCTGAGAGGTAGCCCAGGCCCAGCCAGCCCCTTCTTTTGGGAGAAAGGTCGAGGTGAAACAGCTGCCTCCATCACACAGCTGCGAGCATCAGAGTCAGGACTTGAACTCACCCTGGTTCTTACTACAGACCCTTTTGTCCCAGGGCCCCAAAGGAGAACAACTGAGGGGAAGACGATATCTTTGTGGGATTCTTGGCCAGAGTCTGCCATGGGCAATAGGGTCACCACCCCCGACTCAACCACCCAGGGCTGGTCTGCACGGAAGGTGCGCACTTGGCAGGCAGTGGAGCGACTGCGAGTGCTGTGTCCCCCTCACCCAGGACGAGGGGCTGCTGTCATCATTTTACAGATGAGGAGACTGAGACCCAGAAGTGGGAAGGAACTGTCATCAAGAGTCCTAGGCCCTGGGCACGGCCAAGGGGCAGGTCAGGCAATGGATGCTCGCCAGGCCCACCTCCCAGCCCCAAGAATCCTTTTAAAGAGCCGAGGGCTGCCGGTGCCTGTGCCGAGGGGCCGCCTTCTGGATCCAGAAGGCCAGAAACCAAAGCCTCTCTTACCCCAGCACTCGGCAAGTGCAGCCTTCAGAGCAGGGGTGTGTGTGGGTATGTGAGAGAGTGCCTGTGTGAGTGTTGTGCGCGCACTTGTGTGTGTATAACGGGGAGTGGGGTGCACCCACATGAGTGTGCCTGTGTGCCTGTGTGTTCCTGTGTGCATGCACATAAGAGTGTTCACATATGTGTGCCATGCATGTGTGCACACACGTGTGTGAGTGTGTGGGGGTGTGTATGTCATTGTGTCTATGAGTGTGTGCATGAATATAATATAATATAGTATGATATAATATAATATAGTATAGAATGCAAGCCACAATTGCAAGGTACAGATGTAATTTTAAATGTTCTAGTAACTACATTTAAAAATATTTTTAAAAAACAATGAAATTAATTTTATTTAATACTATATATCCAAAATATCATCATTCCGATGTGCAATCAATATAAAATCAGCGAGATGTTTAGGTTCCTGAGGTCCCATGGATGTTTCACACTTGGCACCAGTCTCAGTTCTGAGCAGCCACACGCACCTCCACTGTGGAAACCTTGACACCCACCCCAGCATAGTCTTCTCCTGTCCAAACCCTCCTCGCCCTTTCACTGCTTCCCCCAGGAAGCCTCTCCAGACTGCTCTTCCTCCTCTAAGCCTTGGTTTCCCAAACTGGGCTGAATCAGAACTGCTGGGGAAGGGCCTGGGATCTGCATCTTAACCAGCTCCCCTGCTGGTTTTGCCCACATGGAAGTTACAGACCCTGTTAAGCCCTCACCTTTGTATCCCTAGCTGCCACGGTCTAGGCACACTGGACAGGAGCGGTCCCAGGAGCGCCACTTCCTTGATCACCACCATACCATTGCACGTTATTTTTCTTTTTGGGGGGATATTTGGAAAACTCCTATCCATGCTTCAAAACCCACCTCCAGCTTTGCCCTGCCTTTCCTCTGAGAAGGCTTCCTTCCCAAGGCAGCATGAGTCCCCTCCCCTGCATTGCTCCTTCTTATATCTGCCTTGGGCACGAAGGTCCCTAGAGTGCAGCACCTGGTGAAGGCTGAGACTGCCACCTCCTCTCTGAACTCCCAGAGCCCAGTGAGGCCTCAGCTCTGAGCGGCCTCCAAGCGTGGCTGTGGAATGAATCTGGGCCTGCGTGGGTGGGTCAGTCTCTGCAATCTCAGTAAACATCTGGCCACAGGGCCTGGCAGGAAGCTGACCTCGAGGGTACCACTCGCCTGGCAGCTGTGCCCTGTCTATAAATACATTCTAAACGCTGACCAGCCCACAAGCATTCCTGCTCCCGCCTGCCCAAGTGCCCTCCCAGCGGAAGAAAGGCAGCCGGCGGCCCTTGAGCCTGGCCGTGGCCGTCCCTCCCGGTGAGTGGGAGCGTGCCCACTCCAGGGTCAGCTCAGGGCCTGCCGAATCCGATTGTTATCTGAGCGTGCTTGCCGGCATGCCTAGCGCCCAGGCTGCATTTAGCTCTGGGAAAGGCTCCCCGTACCGGCAGCTTGCTTTTCTTGGATGTCTAGGCTGTATTTATGCCGGGCTGGTGCCTGGGGAGTAATTAAAGTCTTAGAGGCCCCCGGAGGAGCTTGCCTGCTGCTGGGCCATAGGTGCCGTGTCTGCGAGCTCAGGCCTGAGGCCCTCTGGTACCATATTGCCCAGAGCCTATTGAGTGAAAGATTAAAGCTGGACTTTCACCAAGGTGTGTGTGAGCTGAGCCCCGCCGGGCCAGGAGACTCTGTCATGTCGGGCACGAGGAGGACTCAGGTGAGGGTCAGCCAGGCAGCTGTGGGGCTTTGTTGTGGTCTCTCACCTCTTCGAGCCTCCGTCTCCCCACCTGTGCACAAGCATTGTAAGTCCTGCTTCCTAGAATGGACGTGAAGACCCGTGTGCTCGGCGATCGGTCTGAAAGAGCTCTGTCAGCCACGGGGCCAGGCCTGGAGTCTGGCAGCTGGCATTATTCCGACAGAAGTGGACACCACTTCACCAGGCTTCTGGCAACCAGATCTCTCAGGCGTGGGCCTTCAGGAAAGATTGTCAGGGCTGCAAAGTGTAGACCAGCAGTGGGGCCTCACGAAGAAAAGGCTCACTGTCCACACCAGTGCCGTCCAGAGAAGTGGGGTGCAGGCCACGGGGGTTGTTTCAGATTTCCCAATGGCTGCATGAAGAAAGGAAGCAGGTGATACAAACTTTCGTGGTATGTTTTATTAACCCAACGTAGCCAAAACACTTGCATCTCAGCACATGGTCTGCAGAAATTGTCAGGGAGCCATTCCACATTCCTCAGGCACTCGGGGTGCGGGATGGGGCCGCACTGCAGTCCCGCCCCGGGCATCGCTCTCTCAGCTCACACTGCCGCCTCTGACTCCTCCGCTGGCCCATGAGCTCCCTACACCCCAAAGGCCAGGAGAGATGCGGGTGCTCGTGAGTGAGGGACGGAGAGAGGCAGCTCCTGCAGGGACAGGAGCTCACGGACTCTGAGCACTGTGGTCTTCATGTGCTCTCTGTCCTGCAGGCCCCGCAGGTACCCGGCCCACCCCAGGGTGCCTGCACCTTTCAACCTACCCCACACCCCATCTCACCCATTTTCTCCCTGCTCCCCTGGCCAACACCTGAGCACTAGGAGCCTCAGGTTTGCTCAGTTGCCCACCCCCCATGAGTGAATTAGCCCCTGGACCCCCTCGCCTAGGGGTAAACTCTGTGAGGAGGGCCTCAGGAAGTTGTGGTAAGGAGGAGCTTTCTCTTATGACCATGGACAGCCAGTTAGGAAGCTCTGCAGATAGGAGGCTATACATGGATGAAACACCTACATGCATGTTATTATATACATGTATAGTGTGTTATGTAATGCATACTTGTCATACATACTTGTCCAGACTTTATATAGAAAGTAGATATTTGGCTTATTGGGTGCCATTCCTGGGTACCGTGGACCAGGCGCTGTGCTGGGCCTTAGTCCAGTTTATTGGGTTCCGACCCCACAGCGCCCCGCTATCATATCATACTTGCCACTGAGGCTCTGAGGCTGTATACCCATCAGGAAGAAGGGACTGGACCTGGGTGTGCAAATCTGAAGTCTATTTCCTTCGTTTTTGGTCACCCCGCAGCCCAGCGGCAACTGTAGTCCACACACAGTGCCCCCAGGGCCAGAAGACTGTCATGTGTTAGTCCCCCTCTGCGGCCTCAGTGAGTGAAGAACAGTAGCTGCATTTAGACTGTGTCCCTCTAGACACCTGTCCAGGAGGTCACCACCTTGAGCCATCCCAGGTAAACTCCGGAGGCTCCACCCCATCTAGTCATCCCAGTGCAGGTCAACGCCCCTCCGCCCATGTGCTCACTCCTACTGGAGGCGTATTGCTGGGTTGGGGCCCAAACAAGACAGAGCTATCCACAGGGTTACCCACCGTCCATTCATGCACTTTCCAGTTCTTGCACCTCAACTCTGGGTCCTTCTTCCTTGCAATGCCACTTCTAGCTGAACCACTGAGCTGTATTTTATGTCTTCTTGGGCTTTGGATCTCTTGAATGTGGGTGGCAATGACCGAACTCCTGCAACACAAAAGTGTATTTACTGGCCTGTGGGACCGAAAAGCCCATGGACTAGCAGGCCTTGGGTAGAGGTGGATCCTCAGAAGTTGGCCTCTTTCCATCTCTTGGCTTTGCCTTCTGCAGTCTTGGCTTCTCTCTCAGGAGACCCTCCTGAAGCAGGGCAAAGAGAGCCCCCTGGCTCAGGCCTCTGTCCCCCACAAGAGCCCTGCAAAAGTTCCCAGGGGAGCCTCTTGATAGATCCCCATCTTGCCAATCCACCCCACCTCCATGGCCGGCACACATGTCTGGGGCAGGTCCAGGTCACCTGGGGGTGAGAT